>VUQR01031531.1:0-15653 GCA_015108515.1 Hemichromis elongatus | reverse complement strand
GGGAGATGGGTGGTCTCGTAGGGTGTCTTGCATTGAAATCTGCTGCAATGACCCGGCTACTGCGTTCACCAGATATCAACACAATTTCGATCCGTTCCTCACGTGTTACCCTCTTCGACATGTTGATGGCTGTGAACAAAGAGAAACTTGTAAATAACTCATGAAAGAATAAAGTTACGTTGAAACCAAGCACACCATTGTTTTTCTTGTGACATTACCAATAAGTTTGATGTCTCACATGGCCCTCTTCCTATTGAAAAAACAAAAGTTGCATCCAAGATGGCCGACTTCTAAATGGCCACCATGGTCACCACCCATCTTGGGGAGTTTGCTCCCTCACATATACTAATGTGCCACAAACAGGACTTTAATATCACCAACCATTCCCATGTTATTATGGTGTATCCATATAAATGGCCCACCCTGTAGATCTTTTTCACAAATTAGAATCCGCAATCTTATCTTATCTTATAAACTTCTTGGAGTTCAAACTACTCTTCCAGATGGATTTGAATAGATCCTAAATAATGATTACCCTTTTTCTTTAAAAAAAGAAAAGAAAAAAAAAGAAATCAAATAATCCAGTTCCTTTGCCTTTTGCTTAACTTTTTAAGTAAAACAAAGCTTGCTTCACAAATTCACTTGGACGAATAATGCCATTTAAAAAAAAGTAACACTTTATGATTGCTTCCCTCACACTCCAACACACACTCTTGTTTTTTGCTTTTGTTTCTTGTCACAGTAACAACCGAATACCCCCTCAAGGAGCGATCCACCTCGCCATGGGCCTCAAAGTAAACAAGACAATCAAATCCCTGAATGTAAGCTGCTGAAAAGAGATTGGTTCTAGCTTCACGAGCGATGGGGGGCATCAGTGGATAAAATAGGATAAATAAATGGATCAGTGTACTTCATTTTAATGTAAATGCTCAAGCTGAATTGTCAGGTGCTCAGCTGACTGAAAAAGTTATAGAGAACATGCTAAATTGAGTTCAAATCGGCCTATTGGATAGCATGTGCAAGTTTTAAAACGTACGCAAACTAATAAACACTCCTTGAATATTAGTCAAGTGAAAATTCTCTGATATGAGAAGCATCCAAATATTCCTGAAATGAATTATACTTTGAAAGCATAAAGCTTCACAATAAAATAATCAAATCATTTTGAGAAAGTAAGACTAAGCAACAGTAGCAGCTGTTGCTACTTGTAATATGACAGCACACCAAGTGTCACGCTGGGTGGATGCCAGCAACTTGAACACAAGATACCCATAGCGGAGGCAAGAGAGCATTTTAACACAATTTATTAGTGAATGTACAATACACATGACAAGATGAATTTACAAGGACGTGGCAAAACTGGAGCGGAAACGTGGCCGTGAGGCTATCAGAGTGACAGGAACATAAAGGCAACTGGATCGGGCAGGCGAGTAATGGTCACACTGGGGAGAGAGCAGATCAGAGTTAGAGCTGGGTAAAAGTGGATTACCAGAGAGGGTGAGTGTAACTGTCCTTCTAGCTTACTTGCAGGTTGTGGAGGTGAGGCATTGAGGGGGAGGTGACGTATTCCTTAGTCCATGAGAAGGTGAAACGGCTGACCTGGGGTCCGTTGGATCCAAAGTGGTGAGTGAGCAGGAGGGCAGGCAGGTGTAGTCTGGAGTTATTTCCCAATGAGCAGGAACGAGCTGAGATCCCAGAGGTGAGCAGCAGTTGACACTGGAGAAAAGTCCTGGAGCACAAGAAACAACGTTAGTCAATTTACTTGCGAGTAGACCGTGAACGTGAGAGCCGGTTACCAACATCAGGTAGCTGACAAACTGGTAGGGAGGAGATGACAGTGCAGAGCTTAAATCTCCTCTGGCCCGACTGCCCCAGTTAGCTCCAGGTGCGTGAAGCTGTGGTAGCCCTGCCCACGGGCGGATCCCAGGATGCTTAGACACTGATGGAAATTTCCAGCTGCTCACTCAGACCATGACACTAAGAGTGTTTTTGGCCTTTACTAGAACAGTTTTGCAACCCTCACAGGTCAAACTCTTCCATACCTTATACTGGGCTCTATTTTACTCCCCTTGCCTCTTCCTTTACACCTGCTTTCCTTTGATTGGCTGCTCCTCGTAAGCAGAAGAGTGGCAAGGCTTGGGACTTCATTGTCAGAAATGAACGTATTAAGGATATCCAACCTCTCCCACTGACATCATGCAGATCTGTTAAAAAAACAGTTAGAAATGGACCTTTTTCAGCAGTCTCTAAACTTGAGCGTTAGGCTCACAGGCATTACTTGTACAAACCCAATTCTGAATAAAGCTGAAATATTCTTTTAACATGTAAATAAAATAGAATGCAATGATTTCCAAATCTCAAGCTGAAAAAAAGCTACAGTTTTAAGAAAAATATTAGTTCAGGTTGAGTTTGATGGCAGCAACAGAGCCATAATTGTCACTGTGTGGCTCTTTTTTTTATTAACAATAGTCTGTAAACAGTCCAGCTGTTGGAAGTTTGGGGAGAGAAATGTTATCCCATTCTTGTCTGGTATAGGATTCCAGCTGCTCAGTAGTCCTGGGTGGTCGTTGTCATTGGGGGTTTTTTTTTTCAGCTTATAATGCTTTAGGTGGGAAAAAGTCTGTGCTGCAGGCAGGACATTTTAGCACTTGTACTGTCTTTCTAAGAATCAATTGTTTTAATAGCTGCAGTATATTGTTTTTAGCATTGTCTTTTTCAGACCTTCCCTAAAAAAAGATATTGTTTGGATGGCAAAAATATTTTATTTCATACCTAATCATTTTCCTGACCTCTGCTCAGTTTTTTCCAGATGTTTCTTTTTAGTTTCCTTTTTTAGTCTTTTTTCCCAATTTTTTGGAGACGTGTAAAATGTCTTAGTTTAACCATTAAAATTGTTTTCTATCTTCTACTGTTAATAAGATATGAGTTTATGACATTTGGAAATCATAACATTCTTTGCTTTGTGTTTTATTTTGTTTTTGTTAGTATTTTTATTTTTGAATTGTGGTTGCACGTATACTGTCTTCATTATTTGAAGTGCTGGTTTCTCATGAACAAACTGCCTCCAAACTTTTAGTCATCATTTAATAGAAGTGTGTGTGTGTGTGTGTGTGTGTGTGTGTGTGTGTGTGTGTGTGTGTGTGTGTGTGGTGTTAAGAGGGTGAATTTGTATCTGCTTTTATTATTTCAGACGTATTTTTCTATGTATATTGTTTAGATGGACTCATAATGCAAATTTTGAATTAAAATAATAATAGACCAAAACCATCCCACAAATAACAGAATAAGCTGACACTGAAAAATAATAGCTCTGTGATTACACAGCCTGCCTACTACTGCCTGACCTGTTACAGTTTGTATAATCTGTAGAAAAACTAAAGCGCAAGAAAAACAGTTTCCAGTTATATGGGACTTGCAAGTACAGCTTTCTTGGCAATAAGCAGTAAGACTCCAGGAAGTCATTGGTTCTTTCCCAGAACCCACATAAATAGCTAATTATCATTTTTACCAAAAAAAAAAAAAAAAAGCATTTAACTGGTTAACTATTGAATTTCATAAGTGCTCTCGGCTGGACTTTGATGCTACTGAACAGAAACATGCTAAGTTAATTGACTGACTTCACAGGAGCTGAACAGAAGTGAGAAGTGTATTGATTTTGTCGTTTAAATCTCCACCAAAATGGGGAAATTTGCTTTCCAACATGAACTATTTTTTGAATATAGCTTCATTGAAAAGATATGATGGAATGAAGTCAACAATAGGAAAGTACTTTATCTCTTGCCTAACCAGAACATAACATTTTCTTGCTATTTTTTCTTGTGTACTGTGTGTGACCAGATTGGTAGGAACCCCATTCTGAATGCTGGATGCTATGGGATCCTTAAATCTGTACAGGACAACCCAGATTCAGCCTTGGAGACTTTAGACTTTTCAGTAAGTTGCACGTCTTAGGCCCTTGACATTTTTTGCAAGTGTTCTCTTATTCACTAGTTCCTCTGTGTATCACTCTCTCTAGGACATCACAGTAAGCCGGGATTTTGAAGACTTGTATACAGCAGTGAAAGAAATATTCCCTGCGCTTAGAGTAAATCATGGGGGCCGCTTTGGCACATTCAGCAAAGCAAAAGCTTGAAAAGTGTTACTGTAATTGCTGTACTTTTATGCCAGCAAAGATGGAAGAAATCTTGTCAAAGCCCTATGGACGTTTTCGTCAAGAGATAAACCAAAGGATGCATGCCTACAAAAATATAATTTTTAAAAAGATGTCTCTTTTTTTTGGTTAAAGAGCCACGAGAGCATATCCTTCTGAATAAAATACACTGTGAATAAATAAAACTCCTTAAATACCCAATCAATTGAAAATAAAGGCAATTCAGATGCTCATTTTCCAGTAGAAACAGCATGTGTGTAGTGTTTAAAACTAATTTTTTGATGAAGTCACAGAAAACAGGCATAAAATACAGGTATTGGGTATGATTCTTTTTAGATATGATCTGATTTGATGTTATATAATGTCAGTGGGTAGAATGATGGAGAGGATCAGAGAGCACTGTATTGTGTATGAAAAGAAGTGAAAGTGGGTTGTACAAAAAGGATTTAAGTACTGGATGACTGGTCTAATAGAAAAACCATCTTTGAAAGAACAGTCCACTATTAGATAAGAGACCTGTTTACTGAGGCAGGACAACTCAAACTGTGTTAGATACATACAGTGAGCTGTCATTTGGATGCACGTATCTCTCCCACACACCACTAAATATTCTTAAGCCAAGTTATTTTATTCCAGAACACTGTATGTAATATGTAATGTAAATGCATTTGAATAAATTTGACATCTAATTGGTTCATTTTGGGGCTTTTTCATTATCTTGCAGGGATTTCGGTCATCTTATGACTATATTTGCATATTTTTTTCATTAACAAATAATCAATACTTATTACTATTACTACTTCAATTACTGCATCACAGAAAACATTAAATTCTCTGATCTGCTGGATAATGAATAAGATCCAAAAAGCCATCATTTGGCTGCATGTATCTCTTCCAGACAACAAAAAACGATTTTGAAATCAGTCAAACTACTTCATATGTGATATACACTTTTTGGCACAACTTCACCTCCGTCCAAAGTAAATGGAGAGGAGCAACAGTCTAGAGATTAAAGCTCCGGTTTCAACTTTCGTTGGGGGTCACAGACTGGAACCCATAAACAAGTAAATACAACAAGTATTGCCACATGAGTTTCTACCTCTTTACAGTTTGTTAGGTGCACCTGTTCAGTTGCTACAGCAACAACACAGCAATGCTTCAAGTACATTTAGCTATGAAGACATTGTCAAGATGACCGTACAAACCAACTTAAGGAATGAAAAAGATGGTATGGTTGTTGGTGCCAGACAGAGACATACACATTTTCTTAAAAACTGCACTGGAATTTTCCTGTGTGATCCAGGGATTTCCGAGAGAATGGTCAGGAAAAAGAGAAAACGTCTAATGAGTATCAGTTCTCTTGGGAAAGAACTAAAACCGAGCTATGCAGAAGAGCGTCTATGTATTGCACAACAAGTTAAACCTTAAAGCAGATGTACTACAGCACAATATGACCTCACCAGGTGTCACTCCTGGCAAAACTAAACACCAAAATTGAACTTAAGATCAGAAAAAACACATTCATGTTGCATATGCAACATGAATGTGTGTTTTTTTATATAAACGGTTCAGACTGGTGGCAGTGGTGTGGGAGATATATTTGTCCCCTTATTTCCACTTGAGTAGTAAGGGCTCCTAAACACCACACATGCTATCGTCGCTGACCATGTTCATGCATTTACGGCCACAGTGTACCCATCCTCTGATGGCTGCTTCCAGCAGAATAATGTAAAACATCACACACTTTATATAATCTCAAACTGGTTTCTTGAACATGACAGGGACTTCACTGTACTCGAAACACCTCTACAATCACCACATCTCAATCTAGAGCACCTTTGAGACTTGGGGAAACAGCAGCCGATCAATCTGTGTGATGCCGTCATGACATTAAAGACCAGTTCGACTACTATCTAAGTGTACCTAAAAAAGTGGCTGAAATACAAGGAAGATAAGTACCTCGATAATTTTTCAAGTAATTTTTAATATTATATTTCCTAGATATTTGATGTAAAGTTAGAGAAATTTTACACCTTTACAAATTTTGCTTAATTAACTTTAGGCTATCTTGTGACTAGAGTTTTATTATAAGCGATTAGAGTTCTTCTTTGAAATGCATATATCATTTAAAGCTAAACACTACTGGATATTAGATAAAACGCTGATCTTTTGGATTGAAAATGTAACGTGTGACGTGGATCAGCTAATTTGGGTCTCATAGATTGTGCGTGTGCGTGTGCACTGGCTCGCTCTTTCACGTGCGTTTTTCAATCCGTGGCTAGCTGACTCAGTAGGTTTAACGTGACTAGCGGCCACATCACACAGAGAGGTAAACATTAACCAGCACAAGTTGTTTGCGTGTCAAAGAAACTTTTTTGCTGGAAAGAAGAACATGGCGACAGCTAGATCTGTGCAGGCTAAAGGACATTTGCTGTACAGGTAAGGCTGTTTCTGCACCGAACCCGCAGGTAAACCAGTTTTTGCAGATAAAGGAAAGCATGTAGTCACAGTTATTAAATGAATGGATTGTTAAAGGAGCAAATGGCAAACGGTTTAAACGCCCCCCGCTATTTAAGATCTTTTATGTTTTGCTCAAGTGTAAATGTTTTCAGACATATTGCACATGGATATATTTTATGTTTACATTATGTTCCTATAATACATTTATGTAAGAAACACTATTTTTCAAACATGCTTTGATCACTTGGAGGACCTCTGAACTTTGCCCAGTCTGAACCTTTTTGCCTCTATAGTGTAACCCCCACTAGAATAACTGGGTCCCAACAAACTGAACGTGGGGCCGATAGCATGTTGTGCATGACACGTGTCTCTGTTTATTAAGAGCCCCACTTAGACTTCCTAAGCTTTGCAGATTTTAGTAAATATGGTAAAAAGTACCACAGCTTATTCTGGGAAATATAGTTTTTGTCTGGATGCATTTTTTTTTTTTAATATGGCGTGTTGTGACTTAGAAAGTGCTCAAAAACTTAAGATAACCTATGGATATCATCCCTACTGAAATCCGATGGTCATTAGCAGATAGAATAGCAGCAAAAATAGCTACTGAAATAAAAGAGAAGACAGGAGTATATAAAGCATGAGACGGGAGAGCAAACTTCAGCTTTATTCCCCTGTTGTATTTACTTAGAAATAAGTAGGAAAGTTTGCATTTCAATATAATTTATTTAGCTTTTACATGTTAAAGGTGGACCCTGATTGATTGCATGTTTAAGTCTGATATGGAAATGTCCAATTATTTCCCCAGCATTGCTGACATGTCCCACATCGTCCCACAGAAACACAATGTTTTTGACACATTTAGTTTTCTGGGATCTGGTCAACTTATCTTTAGCATAAGAATTAAATATTTTATTTCAATGCAACTTTCCAAACTCCTTTGCTGGTTTAATATAATGAGCATAAAAAGCATCTAAAGTTTAACCTTACAAGGTTATCTTTGTACTTTTGTGTGTTCTCACTTTTTGTTTTGTTTTTAATACCCACAGCCTTTAAAACAGCTTTGAGTTATTAGGCATGTTTCTGTGTTGTCTGGGGGGGAAATTGGGGGAAATTCACAAATTTCTTTAACGTCATAATTGCATTTCCTTTTATTATTGGTCCTTTTAAGCCTTACCCACCAAAACTTTGTGGCTACTTGCAAGTTTCTACCTTAGGTAACAGACCTCCACAAGACCCATGATGACAGCCTTTAATCAGAACTATTCAATAACACCCAGATATTAGAAATGATCTATCCTGCAGTATTCATTTTAGAATTTTAGAGCCAATGAAAATGTTGTTTCTATGTGGGATGCAGAAGAAGGGATGAAAATGTTGTGCAGTTCCACACAAAGTGGGCCAACAGGTTACCATTTTTTTTTTTTGTGCCTCCATCCAGCATGCATTTGTTCTGTCACTGACTGAAATGTTATTCAGAAAACAAGTCTTTGGCTTATTATATGCTTTGTTATTGTTGATAGGGTGCCATGGGAAATGCGTTTTTAATTATAGCTCCCAATTAAAGCCATTGGCCCATGGGGTTATTAAAAGAAACGTCCCACTGACCTTGAAAGTTTTAGGACTTTAGAATGACAAAACAAAGCAAAAGACTCAGCAGATGACTTTGCAAGTCCTAACTTTAAGCATAATATGGCTCCCTAATCCATTAGTGGGGATACACCAGCTATACAGTATGAGACAAATCCAGCATTTGAGCTTAATGTGACATTGTATTAAAATTGTGAGTTTTATGAAGAATTACAAAGGTCCATGAATTTCAAATTAAGCTGAGTATGTGTGTGTGTCAGTTTTACTCTCAGATTTCCTAATAAAATTTCTGTTTTATTGTTTGGAATAATTCATATCACCTGTACTTATTCTCTTCTTTTGATTGGAGCACCTTTTAGAAGTACAGCTTTAACACATGACAGATTGAAGATTTACTTCTCTGCTATGTGGGGCAAGAAACGTCTAGGTTAATATTCAAATACCGTTTGGAGCCTCTTGGATAGTTAAAATAGTTCTAAAGTGAATAATATTCCCCCTTTATCCACTCCAGAGTGGGTGAAATAAAAAAGTTTTATGGTTGAAGACACAAGCTGTGGCATTCAGCCCACTCACTCACACAGTATGCATATTTTTCATATCAAAGAATATTAGCATGACTATCTTTTAGCCCATATGTCATGCACATCTCCATGTTTCTTTTTAAGTTCTTTTTTATATTGACAACTTCTGGGTTTTTATGTTTTTGCTTCGAGCTTTTGTGAAACTTTCTTTCATCTTGTTTCTGTGTAGGAGGTTTTCAGAGAGCAGCGACAAAGGCTGGTTCCGATCCTTATTTGTGCACAAAGTTGATGCCAGGAAAGATGCTCACTCCAACCTGCTTTCAAAGAAGGAGACCAGCAACTTGTATAAGATTCAATGTAGGCCTACACCTTTTTACTTACATAAAAGCAAGGGTTTAGTTTCTTTAAGTGTTGGGTTACAGAAGGCCAAAGACAAGTGCTTGTGATACACTTGCATCACATTATTATGACATTGAAGCTGTGTATATGTCTCAAAAGTGGATTAAATGATTTAAATTAAAGGCCTTATGACCTCTTCAAATTCAGAAAACTGAAAACAACATGAAAGATGGGAAATGGGGCTCCACTGCAACAGCTCATACATACACAAAACACTGACAGCAACAAGTAATTCTACAAGAAGATGATGTCTCACGTCTGTAAACTTTAGTGACATCTGAACAATTTGTCTGGTTTTGTTTTAGGCTGCCGAGGTAACCGTTTCTGTCTCTCAAACAGAAATCTATCATTCTCTGGGGGCTTTGATCTTTTGTGTTGCGTACATCACACCGCACAGGGATTTCAATTTGAACACTCTATCAGCCGTTGCCTATAACCTACTGCAAGTGAATCAGTTTTGTATATCAAGTCTTTGCTGAATCGGAGTGTGAAATTACTTTGTTGAAGAATTTGAATGTTGCTTTTATTTTTTTATTTTTTTTTTAATGCATTCATTTCTGATAAGTTTCTCTCTGCCTTTTTTCTTTTTCAGTTCATAACGTCAAACCAGAATGCCTAGAAGCATACAACAGTCTGGAGTAAGTGCTTGTACTGATACATTTGAAACATTTCCTGCATCTCTGTCAGTCAAGTTGGGTTTTTCAGTGCTTTACTTTCTCTGGGTTTCTTTCAGTAGTGCTGGACCAATAAACCAAGATATGGTTTTAACAAAGTATTAATTCATCAGATGAGCTTCATGATATAAATGTATTTAATTGTTTAAAAAAAAAGAAGAAGAAGTGAACATACAGCTGAGTTTATATCTTGGATGGATTTTTAAGCTTCCAGACTGCCCTCTAGTTGGTCTTCAAGATAAAAGTGAGATTATGTCTAAACGGCATACACCTTCATTAATTTGTATTTTATTTTATTATTTTTTTCCTGGCTTTAGAGCTGAAGTGCAGAAAAGGCTTCACGAGGACCAGGACTACCCATGTGAGGTAGTTGGAAGCTGGAATACCTGGTATGGAGAACAGGATCAGGCTGGTAAGCAATAAATGCAAAAAACACCACTGACTTATCGCTGCTGCTGCATGTGGATGGTTGGACACATTTTTTTCTGTATCAAGTTCCCATAAAATAATTTCAGTGGCTGACTGTTAGCAGAGCTTTGCAGACACACAGACGCTACCTGATGACTCGCAACCAGCACTTCACCTTCTGTATATATGATATATAAACGTGATCATTTAAGTGTATCGTATACATAAAAAGCAGTCGGTAACTATAAAAAGTGATCACATGGTGATGGAGGTTCTATATCTCTTAGCTGTGTGGGCGGCATCAGACCCTATGCAGTGCTATAGTGACATCTGCTGTTGTTTTTCTGCAGTGCACCTGTGGAGATACAGAGGAGGTTACCCAGCTTTGACTGATTGTCTGCAGAAGTTGAGAGCCAACAAGGCATGCTGTGACCTTTTTAATAATCTCTTATTCAGTCTACATTGGATGCAGTACATATAAGACCTTAGATTCTCCAGGGGAAAATTGCTTACTTTGTTTTTGTTTTGATTTGGGGTTTTTGTTTCAGTGCTGTAGATTTGTTTGTTTGTTTGTTTTAAGATACAAAATTAATCCAAAGTAATATTAATATTCCCTTTTTATGGTTAAAAATAAACAAACATTTTATCCCTTTTTAGGAGTACTTAGATTTTCGGAAGGAGAGGGCCAAAATGTTGCTTTCAAGACGAAATGAACTTCTCCTGGAGTTCAGTTTCTGGAATGAACCCCTTCCCAGACAAGGACCAAACCTCTATGAAATGCGCACCTATTACCTTAAGGTATCCATTTATGCTACACATTTTTAAAATGCATAATTTGAACGTGTGTGAGCAATGCAACGTAAATTCTATTTGATTTGTAAGAAAACTAACACAGCAGTCTGTTTCTGGGTTTCCTTAGCTTCACTTTTATCTTCAGTCACTAAAAAGCTTGGTTGATCATAATCCATTTGCACAGTGAAGTGCTGTCAGGCCTATTTTGTTGCATTTATCTGAATCTGAATAGAGTACAGCTCTATGCGCTTCAGAAATCATCCTGCTAGTTCTTGCAACGTGCGCATCATCAATAAACACTAGTGAGCTGTTTCCCCTGGCAAACATAAACTGAGCCTCTTCAAATCAAGATGGGTCCATAAATGTTAGCAGTGACACAATTTTTTATAGTTTAGTCCTTTTTTGGGGACACCACATAGGGTTTTAATTTACTTTAATTTAAAGATGTACTTGAAGCACAGGTAGCTTTAATTTAAGGGTTTACTTTTGTAAAGCTTGAACAATGAAATAATTGCCAGAAAACTTAGATTTTTGAAATGAGTATGCTTTTTGAAACTTGTAACAACTTAACTAATAATAATGGCTTTGCATATAAGAATTTTAAATAGTCATTTTTGCTACATATGCTACATATACATATTTTTTTTTTTTGCAATGTACTGCTCACAGTTTGCTTGTCATAAACAATGAAAAATATACAAGGAGATAAGTGGTTTGAAAAAATCACACTGATGTTGAGGTCAGGATTAACAAAACTATTGTACTAATTGGATAGGAATCCCCTTTTTTTATACAGTCTTCCATTTTCAGAAGCTCAAAAGTAATTGGACAGTTGACTGAAGAGCAGCTTTATGACTAGGTAAGGTTTTTTAGGAAGATAAAATTATAGAAAAGGAAAGAAACAGCTCACCATCCAAATTATTCCACGTTGCCTCCACCGTGTTTGACAGACAATGTTGCATATGGGCATGTAGGCCTGCCAGTGGAATCAGCCACAAATAAAGCATGCTTTGTATCTACTGAAGATAAACTGAAGACAGAGACCCAGAAACAAGAAGCAAATGAAGGTGACAGCAGGAAATGACAGAGAGCTGTACTCTGTCCAGATTCAGATAAATGCAACAAAACAGGCCTGACAGCAGTTCACTGTGCAAATGGATTTATGATCAACCAAATAATTTCTCAGTGACAATGAGAATATCCTGATTACTTGATTATAAAATCTGCTGTGGTCATTTACAAAGGTGAAATTACAAAAAATATACACATCCCCATGCTGCATGCAATTTTTACGTGCAGGGTCTCTATTTAACAAAATCTAGATGTATTAGTGTATGTACTCTTCATTCAGTAAACACTAATAATATAACTTTGATAATCCTGTACAACTGTCTGTACAGTCTTTATAAAATCGTTACATAAATAGCATTGTTCTTATTCTCAAACTGTTTTTTTCCCCTGATTTTTCAGCTGCTTTTTGTCTTGAACAAGTAATGCATTTCTCCTCTGTGTGAAGTAGTCATATTTTTTTCACCTCTGGCCTATTTTACAGTTTTGCCCTTCCAAGGTTTCCTGCATAATTTTAGCTCACTTATTCAGACCTGACTCACTGAACTGAAGAGTGTCACAAGTGGAGATAAGTTCAAAAATGGCTATGATAAAAATCTGTTTACTCAATGCTCCAGTTCTTCTTGCATGCAGGCTTGTGACACCCAGAGTTCTCTGATCAGTTAAAAAAAACAAAAAAAAACAAAAAACAAAGCATAGTTATGAATGATAGATAAATAGTGCTTTCAGTCTTTCAGTGCTATGGAAATGTGATCGTGGTAATGTTATAATCTAGTTTCAAACCTATTCTAATTAATATTTTACTTACGCTTCAGCCAGGAACCATGATTGAATGGGGCAATCGCTGGTAAGACACGCTGAGTTTATTTAAACATACATCATTTGTCTGAATCTTTTCCAGTGGAAGTGAAAATATCAGAAGTGTTTCGGTGATCTTTGTACTAAATGAGATAATGTTTTGCAATAGGGCGAGGGCTATCAAACATAGACAAGAAAACAATGAGGCAGTAGGCGGTTTCTTCACACAGATTGGCCAACTCTATGTTGTTCATCACTTGTGGGGTGAGTAATTAAGCATTTTACACTTAAAACATGCCATCAAGATGAGGTGATTGGCTGCTGTATGTTGAAATGTCCGACAAGTTTGGTATGTCTGGCTGAATTTGAGTTGACTGAATGCTCCTGCATACTTCCTTTTGTATTCTAATGAATTACTAAAGTTCAGCGTGACGGCTCCGTCGGCACCCTGACATAACATAAGCCAGGTGTGTCAAACATCAGTCTCTTAGCTGCAAAGGAAGACTTTACAGTGGACATAACATTTGGACTTCTAGTTGTATCTTGGAACAGGAAGCATTATATTGTGAGTCGATCAAAGCATGAAAGGTGTTTTAAGAGTGGTTGTCCAAATTTTTTTAATATCATCTGAACCAGAGGCTTGAATCATAAATTTCTCACATGTATTATCCCAATGAAGTAAGGTCATTATGCCAAAGAGCTATGTCAGCGTGTTTCTTTGATATATGACATTAGTTTCTTTGAAATGACAACAGCATGAGGAAATACTGAGACATTTTGTTGTAATCGCAAATATTTTCCATAAGTTGGGCGGTTTTATTCACTGATAAACAGAACGAGCTAATACTTTTCAACTTGAAATGTACAGAAAGAAATGTTTGGGCATTTTTTATTTTATTTTTTTTTTGTTAACCTTATTATTCAAATGTGGTCTGACATTTACGATCAAACTGAGGCCACGAGCTACATTTTCTTACCTGAAATGTGGTAGAGTAGGAGATTCACATCATGCACCGCGTGTGCAGTTGATGAATCTGCTATCATGTTAACATGGATCAAAATCTCAGAGGAATGTTTCCAGCACCTGGTTAAATGTGTGTGGATAAGAATTAAGATCTGACAGCAAAAGAGATTCAGCCTGATGCTAGCAAGGTGCAACTAATGAAGTTACCAGTGACTGTAAATGTATCCACACATATTGCTATATGATAGGAGTGTGGCAGGGGGGTTTTTTTGGTTTTGTTTTTTTCGTTGGGAGTTTTTTTATTTTGCCATCTTTTCATAGCTTATGAGAGCCTCCAGTCGCGAGACGAGACAAGAAACTCTGCCTGGCGAAAAGAAGGATGGGACGTAAACGTTTATTATACAGGTAAGAAAGAAATGCTTCACCCGAATGCCTTAAAAAAAAAAAAAACAATGATTTTGTCAGAGCTACTTTATACCTCATTGATTATTTTTTCCTGCAATTATATTCAGCAAAGTTGGGGCTCATAGATCACAAAACAGTTTTAATCATAATTGCCTGCCAACAGTTTTCTGCTGAAATATTTAATGTGGTCTGTGTAGTGGATCTGAAATCTGTCTAAGGAGCTCAGAAAGAAAAGCGTCTGGACTTCTGTAAGTTGCTTAAGGATGTTTCACCTCTCATCTGAGAAGCTTCTTCAGGTCTAAGGTCAAATGGTGGAGAGTCCCAGATTCAAGTCCTATGGGAGAGTCCCCCAAGGAGGACATGGACCCCCAATTGATCCTCCACCTAATCACACGAGCCAAGGTGTGAAAACGGGTGTGGGTGAAACATAGCCCCACCCTATCATGTGATTTCCTGAGATCAGAAGGCCCCGGATGTGAGTGGGCGTGAAGGCGTCTGGGACGGGATCTTAAAGCTGGATTATAGATGGCAGATAGTTGGTGTTGTAAACCACCGCCTCTGTTCAAAGAGGGTCGTTCACAGTGGACATAGATGGCTTCTTTCACTCCTCTTTCAAACCATCTCGCTTCTCTGTCCAAAATGTGAACATTAAGGTCACTCCTTTAAGGATGCCAATGACTCTCCACCATTTGACCCTAGAACTAAAGAAGCTGCTTGGATGAGAAGTTAAACGTCTTCAAGCAACTTAAAGAAGTCCAGATGCTTTTCTTTCCAAGCTCCTTAGACTACGAGGACCTGGATGACCGAGAACCTTCACAGACATCTGTAATCTGTATTTCTTTGAAGTAGGGCTGAACTAAACTAAAATTATATAATGCTGCCCCTCCACCCCCACTGTGGTTAGTGATGGAGATGAATGGATTGTAGTAATAATAATAATAAAAAATCTTAACTTATGTATGAACCTTCCAGATCCCTCAGGTCATCTGGATCCGTTTTTTTATCAATGCCTAGAGTCAGAACCAGACATGGAGAAGCTGCATTCAGCTTTTATGCTCCATACATCTGGTACAAACTCCCAGAAAGCCTCAGATCAGCTGAAACACTCAGTTTATTTAAATCCAGGTTGAAGACTCACCTGTTATCTGCTGCATTTGAATAAAGCACCAAATCCGCACTGTTTTACTTTTAAGCTTAAATTGCAAAAATTACATTTTAACAACTGATTTTATCTACTGTTCCTTTTTATCTACTACTTCTTTCTTTCCCATTGTAACTCATGCTTTTTATTTGCTTTTGTTTTTTAATGTCTCTGTAAAGCACTTTGAATCACCTTGCTGTTGAATTGTGCTATATAAATAAACTTGCCTTGCCTTGCCTAGAAGAGTTCAATATCAACATGTGCCTGAATGCTAGCTCACAATGTC
>VUQR01031525.1:0-12436 GCA_015108515.1 Hemichromis elongatus | reverse complement strand
AAACACATAATGAATAACAACTGACTGAGAATGATATTTTAGTGATACAACATTTTACAACTTTTAGTGATAACAGGACAATAACAAAGTCAAAGAGAGGAGTCCTCTGATCCCCCACACCATTTTAATGTGAGAAAGAAAGCTGGTGATGCAACAGAGAGTTTCAGCACGTAGCTGAGGTACAGGAACCTCATCGAGGTGAAAGTAAATGATAGAGAATGATTGGCATGTTAGTTTGGAAAGACAAATATTGTAGATAGGAATTGTCTAGACTGTTCATCAAAATGCATCTAAAGCATTAACTGTTGGGCCCCAAGTTGTTAATGATCATACCCAAGATCACAAACCTACAGTGATAGCGCATGGTCAACACCTGCTTAAGCCCGTTTTTGACCTTTGCACTCAAGAAATAGATTCAGAATGAACCGTTCTGTACATGTTAAAACTTGTAACTTGAAAAATGTACAGTTAAACAAAAGCCTCTATGTATTTTTAGACGACTTTGAGGACGAGTCTCCTCATCTTGATCCCATCGGTGTAGGACGCTTGTTGCACATTAGCTTCCTTGAGACGAACTTTTTGCCAGCAAGTCAAGCACATGCTAAGACACATTGCAGCTCTCTTTGAAAATAGCTGCTAAACCAGCAGCTAAAAAAAATTGTGTTTGTTTTCTTGCAGGTGGCCATTAAGCACATCTCCTTAGAGGATACAAGGTTTAAAAACTGATGAGTATTTTTCTATTTTTTGCTAAGGCAGACACTGAAATTAAAACGTGCTCACATCTGAACCCTGTCTTGTGAAGCAGCTCATATGTCATCTGGTTTCTATGTGTTTATTTACTTTTGTTTTACCATGAAAAGGTGCACCTTGTAATCTGTAAAGGGACCTTAATGCTGAAGTTTGCAGGTCTATGAGGAGAAATTAGACTCTCCATAGGTACTCTCTGGGCAGTGAGTTGTGAGTCGTGAAAAGATCAGTCTTTGCCAAGGACCTCCAGAAGCACTGTCAGACCATAGGAGGGTTCTGAGAAGAAAGTGAGGACAAGGTAGGAATCTCCCTTGTTCCATAGACTCCTGCCTCCTGTCAAGAAACACTGGACAATAGTGCTTGAAAGAGTTTGTATTTCTTTCTCAGATCATCCTGAGGGTAGGTCGTGTATGGAACCATAAGGTTATACACTGAATGTGTCTTTCACAGGGACATCAAGCTGCAAAATGTCCTCGTGGAATTTATATCCTTGACCCAAGAGTGTGACTTTTTGGCTTTGGCTGTGGCAGTTTCTCCACAAAGGAAACATTCAGCACTTTCTCTGCTAAAATATCTGTTCTTCATTCATCATTTACTTTCTAAATAAACTAACTATACAAAACTAGAATAAGCTTTTCGCCATTTTTTCTCTGATACCCCAGACGTCATTCATCACACTTTTCAGTTTAACCCTGCTTGTCCACAGGTAGGAAACACATATTTAGCATAAGATTGCTAAATGTGTGTCTGAGACATGCACGCACGCACGCAAGCACACACACACACACACACAAAATGAGAGAAAGAGAGAGAGGGATGTTGCATTAAGTAACAAGGAGATTTCAACTTTCCAAAGAGAGTCAGTACTGCTGATGTTAGTTTTGCTGAGAAATATGGCAAATGTTGCCTTAATGTACTGAATCACTCTGTGAAGCACATTTCCATGAAAATATTTCAAAGACTGAATTCTTCCTCTTTAAAAAGTGGGTGGAGCACATTATCTTTTGTGAAAAACTTTTTAAATTACTAACAGGATTAGAAACCTTTCATAGCAGCTGAGAGGTCATTAACTGACAGTTGGTTCACCTGCAGCTACAGCTGTCTGCACTCTGGAGCCTCTCTTTGAAGAGTTAGGTTTACATTACACTGTTACTAGTCAGTGGTGGGATGGCTGTAGAGCAGGTCATTGGCTAACTGGAGGGTTGGTGGTTTGAACCTTAGCTCCTTTAGTCTGCATGTCAAATACCTTTGGTCAAGATTCTAACCCCATGTTATGTGTGTGTGTGTGAATGCTACGTCTAGATAGAAAGGTCTTAAGCACAGAAAAAGTGCTTGTGTGAATGGATGAACAAGACTTGTTGTATAAAGACCTTTGAGTGCTCAGGTAGTATATAAAAACTCTATACAACTATACAACTCCATTTAGGATTCAGCATTTATTGTTGTTATGTTTATTTACACGCAACCTTTTAAGTTGCTCATTTATTTCACTTTGTCCAAAAGCAGGATTGCTCCAAACAAGATAAGACCTCTAGTTATTCACTGTAATCTAACACATTTCAGCACCTGCCACCAGCACCTGATACACTGCTGTCCACTGTACTACAGCTTATTGACACCAAATGGTGAGTCTGAGGGTGTTACAAGGGTCACACAGGGCTTTTGTATGTTCATATAAGATTTTACAAGGAAGTCATCATGCTCCCAGATACAGTAATACATTTCAGCTGTGCGGCCCATTAAGAAGCCTTTAATTTCTCGCTGCAGAGCTCAGTCTGATCCTCAGTGCCCCTAGGAGCTATAAAATGTTGATTTATCTCCCTCTCCTACAGCTCTGCACGCTGAGCCCAGAAAGGAACTAATGATGTACTACTGCAGCTATTTAAACCGCTGTTTGAACACTGGTTTAAATATGGAAAGTAAGTAAGAAATTAGCAGCAGTTTTGCCACTGTGATTCCAGCCTGCCAACCTCGCACCAGATAGCCCAACTTGTACTTTTTTCTGCTTTCTTTAAAAAGAGCAGAGGAAAGTGGAAGTTAACAAAGAGAAAAGTTTGGTACAGAAGGACCATTTCATTAATTAGAAATACCAACTTCATCAACCGAACATATTCAAATTATATCTTAAGTTTAAATGTTTATCAGTTTGAGTAAAACTGTTTTAGCTTCACTCAAAAGAGCACTAATTTTAAAGCAAATAGTAAATTGCTGTACTTCGAAATTAATATTATTTTTTCAAGACAGTTGATGAAATTTCTCTCTTATAAGCTACACAGTTTTAACACAACTCTTCCAGAATGTTTTGTTTCTCTCTTAAATTGGAAAATTGATCTTCCCAGTGTTTATTAGTGCAGTGTTATCACAATATAATGATGTGGGAAAATAAATTGTTTTCATCCAACGCGTCAACCTCAACTCCGTCATTCTAACATGTTGGCTCTCAGTCAACATGAGGTGATTTGAAGAAGGGACCAGAGAAATGTCACAGGAATATAAACGTCTTGGTTATTCTGTTCAGAAAGCCTAGAGGTGGCTTTTTTCTGTCACATTTACAGTGTTGGGTGCTCAATACTAATTGCATCCAAATACAGAGATTACCAAAACTGAGCGTACAGAAGCTCCACCCATCTGTTGCTGAAACTTTCTATTTTAAAAGGGGGGAGCTACTCAGAACAATCACAGATTAAAAGGCAGGTGAACAAAGCCAAAAGAGATAATGTATCACTTATTTTTACACTTGGCAACAATATCAATGCCTTGAAGCAACTGTTTTTGTGAGTCAGTGCTACACAAATAAAATAAATGTAATTTAATGAATCATATTTAGACACAACACAATCTTCTCTTCACTTACCATAGGGAAATTATTAAGAAAAAACAAGCATGTAGTAGTAAAACCCAGTTATGTATACTGCTTTGCTTTTTTTAAATAAATAATCCAGTGTTATGTCCCTCTTTTTAATATGAACCTACATCACAGAAACACTGCAGTTATTTCATACAGACACAGACAGGAGAAGAGGCCAAAGTGTAGCCTTCAGCCAGGAAGACCCAGAAGTCATTCCGGCAGGCTTTGGATGTTCACGATTCATGAAGTATAAAACAGGAAGGGTAAATTAGCACACAGCCATTCTTCCTCGGCTTAAAATGAGTACTTCATTTAGAGTTGTGAGTATTAAAGAAAGATGTTCCACTCAGGATGACCTCATCCATTCCACTACACATAAACAGTAGACCATGAAAGGATCACTATGTGTTCTACATAATTTTTGTCAGGCTTTTCGTGGGACGTTTTTTAAAAAAACAATAACAAAACCAAAGATCAATAAAGCCCTCTAAATGTCCTTGGGTTTAAACAACACAGTGCACAGTGGTGAGCATGCTTGAAAAACACATTCTTATTCCAAGTTCATCACATACTGGTATTTAGTTGGATTCCATGGTGTTGCAGTTAATCTCGAGTCATGTGGAGGGGAGTGCACTAAAACCAAGTAGCTGACTCTGGAATTGAAAAAAAAAAATGAAGTAAGTCCTCTAATGGCTGGCTCCAACTGCAAATTCATCTCTGCTGCTTTCAGTGTTACAATGTCCAGCCCACTGGGCCAGGGACTGAAAAACAAAAAAAAAGAGACGTTTTAACAGCAAGAGTTATATATCTGAGACGTCTATATTAGGGATGTCCACTAAATTAAATAGTGAGCCATGAGGAGAGAAAAACTGAAATAGGGTTTTTCGAGGAGTCTGAAGCTTTGAGCTTAAAGGGATTACTTGCATATATGCTGAACTCCTTATTTGAAATTTTTGTCATGTTTTTCGACTGCCAAAATGTCCTCATTTCTACACTAATTTTACATTAACTGAAGAAATTAACAACAATCACAGGTTTTTCTTCATCACCGTAGCCAGGCTGTCTAGTATTCTTTATACCTTAACTACTTTACCTTTTTTCACAAATAATCATTCCGGAAATTTTTTTTTTTTTACCACAGATATTAGAGTATGATACAAATATTAAAAGAAACATAGCTAATAGACTCCAGTTTGTTCATGTTGAGTCTTCTTCATGCAAGGTTAATTATGGAGTTCAAAATTATGGAGAACAAATCTATAGCTTACTATATAAAGCACCTTGGGAGACTGTTGTTGTAATTCGACAGCCTATAGATACAATTGAATTGAGCATCAACTATTGGAACAATACATAGATCGGAAAATAGGCCATTAAGGGGTACAGTAAAACTGTACAGTAAGTTCATCGACTATCAGTGATATTCTGTAGCGTTGCATGGTCTTACATGTATGTTGCACTCACAAATACTTATTACAAAACCACTTGTATGGTCTTTGTTTTGCCAAACACAGAAAAATGTTTATCACAGTTAAGGGTCCACTGTCTCCTTACACTGGTAATACATACAAAGGATTAAAAACTGACTTGAATTAATTAAAGATCTTTCTACAGCAGACAACTTTACTTTCATTAAACCTCTTTTGATAACAACATAGTCTAGTAATTGGAAGAACCTAGGCTCTTCTGTACAAACACATTCTTGCTCTGGGTTTTAACCTCAAATAAACCTTCATTAACATTCCAGACATTAACCAGGAGTGATAACTGCTCCACATTGCATTGAAATTCCCCTCAGCCTGCATTTCCTGGGAGATTTATCCCCCTTGTTCATGCTGTATTTACAGAGGCAGCAGGCTATCAGACAGTAAACTGCTGTGAGCGAAACCGGGTTAAGTTTGTCCAACAGCCTGCACAGAATTAAATCTAGATAGAGAGCCTCCAGGTAAGGAAAAACCTGACTTTTATTGCTTTTTCAAATGTTTGAAAAGGTTTTGGAAATGCTCTTTCCTTGTTATTATTGCTACATATTCAGTAAGTAGAAAAATGCTGCAGAATGTAACCTTTTAAAGAAACTTTCCTCTGGCCTTTCTCAACAACAACAGACAAGAAGAAAATGAATTTCATGTTACATTATGCCTGAGACAAAACAACAATGACAAGCTTCCCCCCTACATGTTTCATCTCTTTGTTTCTTCTCTTTGTTGAAAACTCTATTAAAAATGAAAAGCGTCCTTATTGGTGGGTCTGTGTAGTTTGAGGAAATTATTACCGATTGAAGTGTGTTGGGAAATTCAAAGCCAGATAATTCCAAAGAGAGGGAGAGAGAGAGATCAATGATGACGGACAAATCCAAAAGAAAAGCTTTTTACAGCAAAAGGGTTAAGTAAAAGATGACGAACTGTGGGAGATCTGACCCTATGGGGCAACATGACATCTTGCTTATCTCTAGAAAACCTTTGCAGACAACACAGGGCTGGGAGAAACTAACACACGCCATAATCACTTCTCTTACAGATCAAATTAAGCCTATTACTATTTTAAATATTAAACGTCTTGCTAGGAATGTAGGCCCATGAAGACAAGAGGAAAACTGTCTGACTGCTGTTGATAACTTCTTGCTGGAAGCCATCAAACACTTGTAGTGTGAGTTCGTGGTGTAGTGTGTCTGCCACTGTTTGGATGAACATTTGGTGTAGGGATAAATGTGATGAATTCGTTTATACTATATTTATTTTGCTTATACCATATACACTTCTTTCTGTGGTAACTGTCATAAAGTTGATTAGGTTAAAGTTAAAATTGCCCTTTACAATAGTAATCTAAGTACTTAAACAATGACACGCTGAGAGTGATAGATGTCAGATGATGGAGTCAGATGCTGGAGGAGAGGTGGTGGCAAAGTGGCTAAATGAAGTTTAAAATGTGCACTCTGTTTATGTTCAGTATCTCTAGGAGGGCAGCGTCCATCCCAGCCAACTTTAGACCTTAGACCCTCTTAAAGTCATGTTAAAAAGCACATGGGAATTAAAACAACCATTTCACTAACTAAAACATAAATATAAAGATGTAGAAACAAACAAGAGTCATCACATAACATGTCATTTGCTGCTGAACTTAGACTTTTATTTTGGAAGGTATATATATATCCAAACAGTATTAACCAATATCAACAAACACTGTAATATCATAGTGATTATTCATGATAATAATTACACTGCAAGCTAATAAATATGAAGTTCATTTCAGTAAAAATACAAGGAAGGGAGCATAAAATATAAAGCAGCTGAAGACAGTGTCACTCTGAAGCTTCTCCTTCATCTGATTCAGTTTGGGGCTGAAGGTTTGCAAAACAGAGCATTACCCATTACATTTATTACAGGTAACGCCCGGCTTGTGCCTCTCATGCGATCGCTAAATTTACAATCGAGACTTAACTTTGAGATTACAGCAAACAGCTGTTGCATTAAAAAAAAGGAAACACTAGTGAGAACAGTGATGATTTCATAAGAGGTTGAGAGAGAAAGGCCTCCATCCTCAGACTGACACACGTGTAAACAGAGCCAGAGATGATGGAGTAGAGATGTTGTTGCAGGGCTGCTCCCTCCTACTGGGAACCAGCTGCTCAGGTCAAGGATCAGACTGGGCAGGAGCAGTGCAGTGACACTGTGATGACAACAGCTACCTGCAGAACACAAACAGAGCAGATAACGGACATCAATCACCCAGCAGACACCACCAGCTCTAGTAATCCCTCTTGTTCAGTGACAGTGCTGTCAGCCTTTTTCAAAACACAGGATACAGAACTCATACAGGACCCATGCCTCAGGCTTTCATTCCATTTCATTTGTGAATTATTAATTGGCAAGAAACCAATTTGTCCTTTTTATTGTGAAAGTGTCACAGGTTGTGGAAAGTAATTTATGATTGTGGTCAATGGCTGAGTTTTAATTAAGTCCAGGCCAGAGTTCATAGTGCTGGAGATGGAAGTGGTTCGTTAATCACCAACTAGCAGACTAGCCGTGTACTCCAAAGGCCAAAGTATGTCACTTTTATCTGAAATACAGTTAACAGTTGTCCAGAAGGACACATGTAAGTGAATTAATGCTTGAAGGCACAAGGGAATCTGAAGATCATGTTGGCCTTTGGTCACAACACCCTGCTCGAATCTGATCAGAATATGCATTTAGAAACAATCTGTGAAGCCTTGTGTTACTACTTGATGGTGATTCTGGCCAGATTTCAACCAGGAAGGCTGTTCCCCCACCACCATACACAAACACACACACAAAAAGAGGTATTCTTTTACCATAATTTAAAGCACAGATAAAGTTATAATATGTCTGTCAGTCTATTGTCAGTCTTGTTGCAGAAAACCTGAGTGATTGAAACCCACCCACTGATATCTACTGGGCAACACTGGGCACGTCCCCGTGTGGACAGACACAGATCAACAGCTAAAAACATGATTTTTTTTCCAGTCCTTTATCATTTCTGTAAGCAATTCATCAGGTCATACTGGTGGAATATATTTAAGCTAATTTATAAGGTAACAAGTGATGCAGTCTGTTGGTGCTATATGTGAACAACAAGGCAGGTAAGTAGCAGTGAGTAAAGATATTACATCTGAGTGCTTTTCATATATATTACTCAATATATATATATATTATTATTATATATAAATAAAATTTTTGTCAACTTTATTTTAACCAGATTTATTTGAATTACATTTAATTATTTTCATTAGTTAATTTTACACATTATCATGGTCCTGGGTTTTGGCAATGATTTTTGTGTTTCTAGACCTTAAATGACTGTTTATTATTTGGTAATCACACAGTGTTTATTTTGTTGACAATCATTTTTGTCATAGCTTTTGTCAATATCTCCATTTTTCAGAAAAAAAAACTAGATGAAAATGCACAAGGACAAAAACTGTGAGGAAATCTGTTGACATTTTTTTCAGTGAATAAAAACAAGATGAAAATATCCTGGAGAGATAATAATAATAATAATAATAATGTGCATGTGTTAGATAAGATCCAAAAGGAACGAATAAAACTGTGTAGAAAGGCCGGGCGAGTTTGGAAGTGGTCCAATCAGAAGTAATCTCCATGCAGTAAGGTTAGATGTGCACAACTGGTCTGCCCCTGAGAAATGGTACAGCTTTTTGTAAATGGTACAACTAGCTCCCTGTTTCTCATGAAAATGAGATAAAATGTCAGCGCATAGGAGGACGAGAAGAGGAAGAGAAAAGTGAACATATGGACACATTTTCCATTTGATGTCAAGGAAAATGAGACACTTTGTAAACCATGTAGAACAACTCTCACTGGTACATTTTCGTCCGCTGGATAAACTTTAGATTTAGTCTGCTAAAGATCTGATGATGGTTCATTGACTAAACCAAAAGGAATTTTGAAGTCTAAATTTGAATTAAACAAAATTAGGTTTTAGTCCAAATGACTAAATAAAACAATTGCTGCAAAACTAACGGCAGTCTCTTTTTAATTGTATTTTCAATTTTGATGTTTGGCTTGTCCAGTTCTGACAACAAACCATGTTTTTCTTTATTTTGATCTTATTAATGCTTCTGTGTTTAGCGCTTTGTCGTTGTTCTGTTAGCTGTTAGACTTATATTATGGTGTTCTTGTTTTGGTTATTCTGAATCTCTCCAAACTCCCTCTTGCTGTAGAGTTTCCTTTGTCACATGATTCCCCACATCGTTACTTCCTGTTTTATTTTGGTACTTTGATATCTCTTGTGTATTTTTTTTGTCTTGTTAGCCTAACCTTTTTTTATGTGTGCTTAGTTCCCCTGCCTTCAGTGTGTCTGCGTTAAACTCTCAGTTTGCCCTAGTTGTGTTGTGTTGTACTGTTTGTTTACCATTGCCTTCTGTTGTCCAGCCTTGGTTGTTTCCTGAAATTGAATTCTGTTTGTTTTTGGCATTTCACTGGTGTCACTGGATGGACTGCCTTTTTTACCCTCAATAAAGGTGAGCTTTTCGTTAATCCTGCCTGTCTGTAGGTCCACATGTGGGTGCTCAGTCACCTGTTCTTAACAACTGGTAAAACAAACAGGTGAATTCAGCATTATGAGTGGACATATAGGATTATTTTCTGTGGTCACTGGGTGTTGCTGAGGACTGAGTCTGAGGGCAGCTTCTGTAACCATAAAGAGAAAATAATGATCACAAATTGTTAAACATTTATCCACCAAAGCTGAAATAAAGTCTGATCCTCAAGTTGGTTCTGTAAGACATTTCTTCTGAAGTTCTCTGATTTTTTTCCAATCTACAGTTTTTCAGACATCTGTCTAACTGTTAAACAAGAGAACGCTTTATATATCAATATATTATGTATTATAACATTTAGCATTGGAGTTGTTGGTGCTTTTAAAATGGAGAGTTGCAAAGTTTCCAGTCCAAAGGTCTTTACTACAAAGCAGGATTTTAGATTAGCCAACTAAGGTAAACCCAGGTTTCCTGCACTACAAGTGTTATTCACACCCTATCAGGTTAGGTCACCATGGTAAAGTGTGCTTTGCATAATTTAGTTGTTGTGTTTCAATAGAACTGTATTTATGCTTCTGAAGTGTCACTGACAAGAAACTGCAATTTTAGACTACGTCCACACTAGTCCGGATAGATTGGAAAACGGAGCTTTCGCCTGAAAACGATCGGCGTCCACACCATCGTTTTCAGTCGTTTTTCACACAGTTGCGTGTCCACATTAAAACGGCCAAATACGATGACGTTGCAGTACTGCGCTTGCATGAAACGTTAGAGGAGACGACCTGCGTCATTTCCATGTGTTGTTTATTTACTTTCCGGCTCTTTAAAACGAGCGGCGAAATGGCGAGACAAAGCACCGAATGTGTCAAATGGAATGATAATGAGGTGGAGTTGTTGCTCCGAGTCACAAATGAGTACATATTAATCTTCAACACGCCACTAAAAACTTTGAGCTAACAAAACAACTGCGGTATGATGCCGTCTGACCATCTTGGTTAGTGGTCACATGACTGCATCATATGACTAACATACGTCATCGTTTTCAAAAGTCTCCGTTTTGGCCGTCCACACTACGCCAAAACGCTGTGTTTACAAATCGCTGCGTTTTCGCTCTGTCTCAGTGTGGACGGGAGGCCAAAACAGAGACAAAACGATGTGTTTTCAAACGAAAACGCATTAGTGTGGCCGTAGCCTTAGAAGCCCCAACCATCCCAGCCTATGAGCAAGCACTTAGCAAAGGGGCGACAGAAAAAAATCAGAGGGGCAGCATTTGTCATGACTGGTTGGGGTGAAGGGGAAAGAAAGAAAGCAGAGAGAAACACAATAAAAGCCAACTGTAGGAGAGCTGTGTGTCTGGGTCACTTTCGTATGTGGTACTGAATCCGATACATATCCGATGTTTTAGAAAGCGACTGCTGTTTGAACGGTCGTGTTGCATTAAATCTGTCTTTTACATCACTGACACGAGACAGACGCCGATTATCAGCACCGGAGAAGACAAACGAGAAAGCATGGCGGCGGGAACTGGAGACGGAGCGAGCCAATGGACAGAAACTGAAGTTTTGGACTTGATTAGCACACGGGGAGACAATTCTATTCAAGATAAACTTTTAGGGTCGTATTCCCAAATCAATACTAGAGCTATAGATGAGGGGCCTGAAAGCTGAAGGCTCCCATTCGACTTTTGAAAACTCTGGGAACCTCTAGGCGTAAGTCCTCTGCTAGGATAATAAGGTCTGTAAGCTATGACAAGGCCTGATTATCCTTAGTCAACATCCCTATAGCTATAGCCCAATGCATCAGGGATCAGCCCATGACAAAAACTGTACATAAATAGCTGCTCCCCATATGCAAGTAAAACTATCACAGATATTCATAAACTATATGGTTCATAGACATATGAATTTCATGCTGTATATATCCACATTTTATTTCTTTTTCTTCTGCCACTAACTTTAGCTGCTTTAAATGTGTTATTTGTTCACAGACAAAAACAATAACAATTCTGGAGACTGTCACAAAATTAAAGGCACAGATATTCCTCCTATGGGAAACCCAGAAAAAACGATCTTTTAGGTTAACCTAGATCTTTTCAGCTTGTTAAAAAAAGGAGGTTCTATGTTGGTTCATAAAAGGCTATCGTTAACTCTGAACACCACTTTATTGGTTTAGAATGTCGATATGCCAGAAGTCAGGCTGACATTTGAGATAATCTTTTTACAATTCTCAGTCTATATGCTTCGAATAATGATCCTTTTTTTCTTTCATATATTTTTATCTAAAACATAATCTTATTGCAGGTTCAACAGTCATTATTATAGAAGTATTTAACATTGTCTTACACCCTTTAACAGATTGCTCTAATAAAGCAGTAAATGTAAGGTATTTGACAAAATAATGAAGCAATATATGATGATTTCACTGTTGGCGTTGGATGATACTTTTATTCTACAGTGCACTAATTACTTTCTCCAACAGATTTTTTTTCTTACAAGTAACACTATTATTCAAAAAACAATGTCCTGTTATTCTTAGCGATCACACACCTATATCCCTCATTATTAAAACACATGGTGATTTAATACCTCCGTCTTAATGGACTTTGAATTTGACAGATTTATGATGAAAAAGTGGGCAAACGGCGCTAATGCGGTAATTGACCTAGCGCGGGAAGCTCGATTAAGGTGTTAGCGGCGTCCAGCCCCACACAAAGGGCGATGCGCGTTAACGGATATTTTAACGCGATTAACGCTGACAGCCCTAATATATATATATATATATATATATATATATCTATATATATATATATATATATATATAGAAATGTA
>VUQR01031524.1:0-10459 GCA_015108515.1 Hemichromis elongatus | reverse complement strand
CACAGGGCAGGGAAAAGTATCACGTATCCTTCCTGAAAAAGCAGATATGCTTATATTTCTGCAAAAGACTTTTTAATTCTCCATAGTTGATGGATGCAGAATTGCACAGTGCACAGTTCCACTGGACTTGAGTTGATTGTATTTGTTGCTGGCTGATATAGTTTTATTTTTGAGTGCCCAGCTCATATATACTTTTAAAAAGGAGAGTGTAAATGTTACTGGACATTCTTGTGTAATTGCCACTGAATAATTTATGTTATACTTTGTTATTGCTACAAACGAATATTTATTTTATTATTATTTTACATTTACAACTTGTTTTTTTTCTGGGGTCCTCATGGCACCCCATCGAGGAGCAGTAGGCTGTGGATCTCTTAAGATCTCACTGTTGGGTTTGTAAGGTCATGCTACTCCTACATTTCTGTCTTGTTCAAAGATAAGATATAAAACAAAGTTCAGAGCTAATCGACCTGTGTGTTCTCCTTTTTTAAAAAATAAGAATCGATAAGAGAATCGATAAAGAATCGAATCATTAAAGAGAATCGAAAATGGAATCGGAATCGTGAAATTCTTATCAATACCCATCCCTACTGGCTAATGCCTCGATCATACAATGTTAACTGTGCTTTTTATTGCTCAAAAATGACAACAGAATTCATCCTCATTGGATGTCAATTTGAAACCTTTCTCCCTCTGGCTATTTTTTTTTAAAGACCTCCCTAATTATAATTTTTTTCTTTGTATACCATATAACAAAAAAATATTTTGTTCTATTAAAAAAAAATACGAGACACAAGTGTTTAACACTCCCACTTTCCTTGTTCTTTTTTTTCCTTTTCCCCAGTGGTGAAAGAGCAGCCCAGAGAAAGGCCTTCATGAGACTAATCGTGGGCCCGATTGGAAGAAGACATAAAGATGAATTAATTGGGAGATGAGAAAAACTCCGCTTTGGCTAAATCTATTCCAAGTCTTCTGGGATCCTCTAAAAAGCCTATGAACAAAGCTCCAGTGTCAGCAACAAACAAGTGTGGACTCCAGTCCCACAAACCTTTGTGTTTGTTGCGTCTGAGGCTAGGCTAAAATAAATTGAGTGATAAACTCTGCCGTAAACAGACACCAACAAACTTCTCAAACCACTTCTCGCAAACCCACAATGAAGCCACTGATAATCGAACTGTATTTTCCAAACAGCTTGAACCACATATTCTTATATTTGACACTTTACACAACTGAGTGAAAATAATAATAATGATAGTCAACCATCCATATATAAAACCATCTTCCATTACACACATAGCATTGAATTACATTCCACAGTTCTGAACATCAGGGGCTAAGCGAAAACAAAACAGCAAAAATAAAGTCACACAGTTTTCCACTATCAAGTGAATCCACATGGGAGGATAAACACAACCGATCGGTTTGAGCCCATTATCAGATCAAGATATTGGCACGGGTACACAGCTTATGAAAACTTTTTTTGTTGATTTTTTCCAATGACAGATGTAACTGTGGATTAGTCATATTTTTCACAGTGTTAGTCCACCCAATCTCAAAAATTAAAAAAAAAAATACAATGAGAGAAAGTTGGCACTGAGTGGAGCAGCTCGAATGAATAGTGCTGTGAGGAACCTGGGGTTACATTGCGACTGAAGCTGAACTTTTCTTTCATAAATTATTAATAAATAAGAATAACTCATTTACATTCATCATAAATCTTAATTTTTGTAGCTATTTTTTCGTCTCGAGTACGTAAATACCTCTCAGTATATATAGAAAAAATATATTTGCTTCTATATACTCAGTTCAGATAAATCAGCTCCTTTTACTTCTGTTTAATTAGATTTCTAATAACCCATCATCTTTCTTTATCAAAATGAAGCTTAAAGTAGACCGCTCCGATAAGCTTGGCTGAATAACGATTTTGATAAATCTGGGATGTAAAGAGACTGGAGCACAACACGGGCCCTTCATTTATATGCAGATGAGCTTCCTTTGTCAATAAATGAAATGTATTTTTCTTGCTTAGAATATCTGACGCAGTGTTCCAGAAAAAACACAAAATATTTATATTGGATTGCAAGCTTTGTAAAAAGTCACTACAACAGATCAGTCAGCAATCGGACACGAACGTCTCGACTATCTCAAGTGGGCAGTAAAAATGTAAACGTCACTTCTGTAGCTAACATTCATCCTATTTATGTCACGAACACTCTAGTGTCACACACTCTACTGCAACTTCATCAGAATTTGAAGCAGGAGTATTAACTGAGATCTTTTACTTGTGTTTTCATGTCCACTGCGGTTATCCAAGCTTAGATTGACACAAATGAGGAGTATAAAAACACAATAACTACAGAGGAAGTCAGCGTCACATGGTGTGGTGTTCAGAACTGTTCAGCTTGGTTTAATTATCTGGGTGTAAAGAAGTAGAGCCTCCTGCTCACTATGTAGAACGTTAATGCACTAAAAACAACACTGACCTGGTTAAAAATGTATTTCACTTCCTTACAAATCTTTAAGCCACATTAATAAATACTCAGACTTCTCTTTCATTTCTTATCAGTGTAATATTACAACCTAATCTCTTAGTATGAATTATTTCTCTATGTTCTGAACTAGATTACCTACACTCACTACCTAAATACCAAAATATCAAAATGCACATCCTCTTTAACCAGTAAGAAAAAAAAAAAAAGCAACATGAGACCAGCAGCTTCAGGCAAACATACAAAAATACAGTCAGGGATTTTTAAGACATTTAATTTACCTCCCTCAGCGCCTAGGTTTTCAGTAAGCCGATTGCAGCAAAAATAGTTTGATGAAACGCTTCCAAAAAGCCAACATTCAGGACGCTGATATGCATCTTGTAATGTTTTGTACAGCACAGTTTAGAGTCTAAATGCCGTTATTTTATCCTGAAAATGCAACCTAGCTTTCAACTCAGTTGGTCGATCATTCAGTCATATTGAGGAATGTTCATTTTTTGCAACACTACTGCAGGCCTGAGTATTATCTTGAAATAATCAGTTTCAACTTATATCTCTGTCTTCCAATGAGAAAGCTAAAATAAAGAGCAGATATAACTACTTATAACTATATAACTGCTTGTGAGAAAAAGAGAAGAGCGCTTTGCTGCTCTCTGCCTCGAACGATTTTATTTCACCAACACTTTTAAGAGTTTAATTATTTATAACGTCCACTAAACTGCACTCTGACCGGTGGTCATCACGATACAATATAAGTACTACAGTGACAAAGCAAACCTCTCTGGACATGCCATGTCAGAGTACACAACAAGAAGTCTGTGTGGTGTTTACATAGTAAACATAACTCATTTTTTTTTACCTCTGTTATCAAATTAAATAAATATTCTAGCAAGGCAGAGAGAGAGGCTGCTCCGACACAGAGCACTCCCAGTCAAACTCGCCCCTAATGGAGAAATAGCACTCTTTCTCATGCCTCCCTCTGCAAGAGTCAGTGGTCAGGGTCAGCGTAAATGATCCACTCTTGGACCTCATAGAGCGATAGTCTTATTTCATTCAGTAGCAATTCAGTAGAGTAGCAAACGTTTAAGAACGAGGCTTTCCTCACATTATTATCAACAGAGGAAAATAAGCATCACAGGAGTATTATTATATATTTATATCTGGAACTAAATCAGTATTTATGGGTTGAGAAGCAACAGCAACCGTCCTGGTAACTGGTGGACTGATTTTTTATTATCATCCAAAAGGTATAATAAAAATGACTGTGTGTCATTTTGATCAGCAGCTGACCACGTCTGGATTAAAAGATATTTTTAAGGGCAGGGATTATCAATCCAATTCTATAAAGTGCATTTATCATACTTAGTCAACACATTTTGGGGCGGGGGACATCATCAGGAAATCAAGATTTTGCCGAACATGATCATCACCATTATCAAGAGAATTTACTGAGCTCATCCTAGATTATTATGAACTATCACCTCTGTGATCCAGGAGGCAGGAGCAGGTCTGCTTCTCTGTTGCTTGCTCTCCATTTATTGCGAATTACAAATTCCCACTTTTACCTGGAAAATAAATAAAATCCCATGATGCTAACTTTTCTTACTGTGTAATAATGACGACATACTTTTAAAAACTACATCTGTAGATTTAGGGTGGTGTCAAAGAACTTAAATAGAATAAGATAGCAACTGATGCAAGCACTGATTCTGTCTTTTCTGCAGGAGAAGGTCTTCATCGTTTTTCAAGGGGGGGTGGGGGTCGAGAACACAAAGCTGAAGTGCTGAAGCAAACTCTGTGTTACTCTATCGGGGCATTATACAGCATATTAACGAGATCCTCCCAAATAACAGCTCAACAATAGGGGAGGTTATTTTTTAACAACAGGTCAGGACACAGATTATAAAAATTAAATGAGTATTTGTAGCAGTAGTGATGCAGCAGCAGCAGTTTCAGATGAAGAAGAGGGGCTAATTTTGTCTGAAGTTATGCTAAGAAGATCTTAGATGAGTTATTCTTTCTCATAAGCAAAAATCTCTGAGCAATAATCTGTGTGTATTTTTCCATTTGGGAACCGAAGAAAACATGAATATCTTGTTTTAACTTGGATGCATACCACTTAGGAGACATGACATCAGGTTTATGACTTAATAAACCTGTTCACCACACAAAAAGCAGCAAAAAAGTACAACAAATGATGGCACCAACAGTTAATGTCCTTACCGATCTAAATCTGCAGCCATGTCTTGAACAAAGGTAAGGTAAATCGCAGAATGAATAAGTAACATTGCAAAAATAGGAAATTAACCCACATTTGTTGATGATTTAAATCAACAGATGTCCTTATTTCATTCAATATAGATTTCAAAATGCAAAGAAAATGTTCAACTAATTGAACCCTCCTCCTAGTTTAATTGTCCTCCACAGAGTAAAGAGTGATGAAAAAGAACCAGAAAACAGTGTTTTGATTTGATTTAACATGTGCACCTTGTATACAGATGGATAATATTGCTTTTACACTGGAAAATGTGGAGTATTTATATAGAAAATATCCAAAACAATATAAATACTTTTACATTTACATGTTTTTTTTTAAGAAACCACGTATTTACCCACAACTGAGTAAGCTAGACCCTCCCTAACCCCTTTGGCACAATAGTCATATTAATATTATTATATTGTATGTATACAAGACATTTGAATAGGAATGGTCACTCACACATTCAGAGTAGTAACACAGTTTCTGTAGTCGTAACACATATTGGTACTGTATGTTATAACATAGCTCAAAAAGATCTCTTTTTTCTTTTTTTTTTTAAACTTTTGCTGATATGTAAATAAATGTACTTTCATCTGAAACAAAACAGAACTGTCATTGCATGCCCTTAGTATTTACAGAGTCATTTTGTCTGAGTTTGTTCTTGCTGGCTACTGTAGAGCACAAATTTATAGGTGAACTCAAAAAGGAGGAACCAGACTGTTGACTATCATGACAACAATACAGCACTTTTTTTTTGTTGTGACATCAATGGCCTGATTAGTAATTGCTTTAATGGTATGTGCACACTGTATACATGCCACACAAAAAATTGCTCATGTTGTGTATGAAAACTTCCTGGTTTTAGTTTTTTTGTGTATCTGTGTTTTTTGCTTTGTTTTGCAAAAAAAGTGATTTTCTCTGTAGAAGGAGCTGAAACAAAGCCGAGGCCTCGTTTCTCAAAAGCATCTTAGTAAATGTATTCAGCGGCACATTTTTCCTCCAGGTACACGCATTCACACATGTAAAAGAACTCTATTAAAGGCATACTCCAATCTTAAAAAGCCAAATCTGATCTCATATGAATTTATGAACTACTGTTGTCTATCACTTTAAGTTCACTCACATTTTCCTCAGTCCAGGATACATGGCACGAAGCCAGACTAAAGCAACAAAAAACTCATTCCTTTTCTTACTGAAGTGAGAACACTGACGATGTGAAGCTACAGGCGGTGAAGAAACAACTAGCCTTATTGCCTTGGACTTAATTCATTAATTTAAATGTTAAATCTCAAAGACACTTTGCTATTTTATAGGGGATCATTTGCGTCTTGCTTCTATTTAACCATGACTTCCTGAAATATCGTCATCGCCACAGGGTTGCCAGGCAACTAGCAGAGACTTCATACATTTACCTGACAGATAAAGCATGAGAGTGGTATCGATTGCCTTCTCTTGTAACCGCAGCCAATTTTCCACAATAAGCAAGTATTCCTTTAAGTCAATACTACTTTAGGTCTGGGTAATTTTCGAGTCTGTGTTTTCCTGGATCTGCATCACTGACATTTTTATTTGGCTATACTGGATGTCAGTCATCATCAACAGTCAACTAGTATGATCTTGTGAAAATAACAGTAATGTGGCAGCAGTGTATAAAGTAAACCCAACATTAAAAAAAAATCTACCTAATGCTCAATTTTTGTGAACATCTTTGGTTGTTCTGCCACCTTTGTTTAAAAAAAGTCATAGCACCTGAGCAACAGATGGAGCTCATAGTGGCTGAGGAGGACGCTCCCCAGCTTGAATCTATCAGTTTGCGCCCACTGACGATATAGATTGCTGTGATTTCAATTAAACCCATTCAGAGCACTGTCTGTGAGCCACTGTGTCTTGCTGACATATTGTATAGAGAAAATGTCATGACTGGGATCCAGCTAAGCCTCGCAAAATGCAGTGTTAAATGTCACACATCAACAACTTTGAGATCAGACGTCTGCCAATGATCCACCTGAACCTCATTTAATGACTAAGATGTTTATGGTAAAACAAGGCCTGGTCTTTTCAGTCCCTTTCATACTCTTTCTCAAGTCAAATACAGAAAGCTACAAAAGGTTTGGTCCCAACAGCTTCAGGAGTCATGTAGAAAACATACATTCAAACTTCTGAAGAAAACTAATTGGAAGAGTAGAAAATACTGAAACGGTCACAGGATAAAAGAAAGCCGTGAGACAGAAAGGGACCAAGGACATACAGATAGCTTGGAGCAGATTGGCAGGCTGAATAAATGAAAAGGCGGTTCTTAACATACTGCCTGTATATGTTAACATTGTTGACGCAATGCACTTTGTCAGAAGTTTGTTGGATTTAATAATCAAAGAAAAATCCATAACCTCATACATATTTACAGTTTTTCCCTTACATTGTATTTGTATCAGTGTGCCCACAGTTGTGTTTGTAAATGTGCAGCCATGTGTGTGCCTACGAGCCAATGTATATGTGCCCTTGGTAGCCTCTGACAATACTTATAGGCTGAACTCATCGAAACTGTTTGCTGTCATGTTGCCATCACATCTGATTAACTAAGATACAATAAAAATACTCTCACACTACCACGCACACACGCTCACACACACACACACCCACAGTCTCTAATTAGTTGATAGCCAAGTTACCTTAAGGCCACTACCCAAACTTAAATGATGAGTAGCCTCAGACCCTCACAAATGATCCCTGGCCTTACTGGTGCCAAAACACTTCAAAGTTATAGTGGCCAATTTTGCAGTTTTCCATCCACATTCGTGAGAAACGGCAAGAAAATACAACATGGGCAAGTTTCTTAGACTCGTAACTCACTGCAAACATGTAAACACAAACACAGTTTGCTGTCTTCACCAACCTGTCCTACATTTCTCGGGCAAATGGATTTGTCTACCCATTATCTCTTCTGTTTACAAGCTGTGTTGTTTTTGAGTGCTTTTCTTCATTCCTGTGATTCATCTCTGCCTCACAGTGAGGATGAACTCTGGCTGTAGTTTCTGAGTGTCAGTCTGGTGTACCTGGGCGAAGGGGGCGAGGGGGGAGGGTGGGAAGGGGCTGGAGGGAGACAAAGACCTGTCTCAGAGACAGGTGAGCCACTGCTGGAAGCGAGAGAGTCCCGGAAGGGTGACGGAGGAGTCAAAGCGATTAGCTCCTCCTCCAACTCGGCCCTCCTCAGAGGGGAGTCGGTGAGGCAGGTGAGCCGACCCCCTCGCATGGGGGAGCGGGACGGTGAGGCCTGGGGGTGAGGGGGCGGCAGGGGGTAAGGTGAATGAGGCATAGAGTGAATGGGACAACTACCCCGGCCCCCAAAGCTTGATTCAACAGGAGGAAGGGGCTGGACATCAGCGTAGGTGGTGAGGGTCGGAGGCATCTGGAGTTCACGGGGTAACAGATAGGGGTCGGAGGGATGAGGAGATGGAGGTGTGTGTTTCTGCATGTGTGAGTGTGATGGAGAGGACGAGAGCATCATGCTATTGAGCTCCGATATGTTGGCAGTGAAGCGGTTAACCACACAGCTGATCTGATCCATCAGTGAACTCTGGGGCTCCCCTGGGCGATCGTCCACAATAACCAATCTACCGTCACTCCCTGTAACAATAGAGCCGCTGCTGGGAGGACCGCAACTGCTGCCGCTGCCGGCGCTGCAGATGCTGCTCGGGTACTTTGGAATACTGCCCATCTGAGGCTCCTCTCCCGAACTCGCTCCTATTTTCTGGCTGACTGTGCTGATTGGTGAAGGCGTCTGAGGCCGGTATGTGATCGAGTAGCGCTCCTCTGCTTCTGAGAGCTCATACAGGGTCTTGTCGGTGACATTGTCAGGATGAGTGGGGAGAGAGGACATGGACGGGAGTGAGGGCAGGGGGACATGTGGTGGCAGGTCAGCCCCACTGCAGTACTGTTCCTCAGGGGTTTTGGAGAAAGGCTTAATAACAGCAGTCTGATTGTTCTCTTTCTTCTTGATGTGGAATGACAGACGCTGCCACAGGTGGTTGCCACGTGAACTGCTGCGCTCTGTCTGTGCCCATGACACCGATTTTCCATTGGAGCTGCAGAAAGGGATGAAAAAGAGACAAGAGAGTGGTGAGAAAAGATTTCATTTATTTTGTGCATGCACACAGTTTGACAAAAGGCTGTCTAAAGGATTACAAACATTTCTTCTTTCAACTGAAGACACATTTTTCTGGCATTATAAGTGTTATTTTAATATTCTACTCAGAGGATTTGCTTGTGGTTCTATTATTACTGTATGGCACATAACACTGTATATCATTTCAAATCCAAGATAGTATTGGTAAATTAATTTTTACACTTGTTTATCCAATAAAGTTCAATTCATTATGCTGTTCATTGTTTTAAGTCTTTCTAGTTACACTCATGTGAAAAAGAAAGGTAGAGATTCTGTAACAAACGAAGTATACCCTCACTGCTCCCACGGGAATTAAGATGACTTGATTAACTGATCATTAACCATTGTAACCAATTCTATAAAAACAGAAGTCTAAGCAGCAGATTGCCAAGGAGGAAAATATCATCAGCAATGACCTAAGTGGTACATTTGTTGGTGCCAATCAATCTAGGAGGGTTTATAAACCATTCTCAAACAATGTGAAGTCCTCCGCAGTGAAGAAGAACAGACAAACATTCAAAACAATTGTCAGTCTTCCAAGGAGTAAACACCCAGGCAATGTGAGTCCGTGCCATGCTCAGAGAAACTGCAAAAAACCCAAGAACTACATCTCAGACTCTACAGGCCTCAATTAACATGTTAAATGTTAAAGTTAATCACACTGCAAGTAAAAACAGACTGAACAAGTATAGTTTGTTTGGAAGGGTTGCCAGAAGAAAGCCTCCACTCTAAAAACAACATAGTAGCACAACTTTGCAAAGTTGCATCTGAACAAACCACAGGACTTCTGGACTTTACAAGTGAAGAAACTTGACCATAATGCTCAGCACCTTACAGGGTGAAAAACAAAAAACAAAAACGCACCTGCTCTCAGTGCAATGCTGTTAAGCATGGGAGTGTTGATGTAATGATTTGGACTTAATCTCCAGAAGTCATGTGTGCCACGTGTCTGACATCTTAACACTGTTTGAAACTGGGTCATGCAACAAGATAATGATGCCAAGTGTAGCATGTGTGTTAATTATTTGTGAATTTTACCAAAACACCTTTTTTTTTTAAATTAAATATTTCTTTTTTGCATCTCAATCTCGTGCCAATGTTGTCTGAGTCTGTGTGTGTTTGTGTGCGCTGCGTGGTGACGTAGGCGCGCACATGTGTGCCCCGGTCAGCTCCTTTCAGCATCACCGGAGGTAAGTCACTGCCAAGTTGCTCTCGGCTAATTTTGGTTTGTAAAGACCACGAACTATAATGTGAATACGGCCGAACTGCCGCGTTTTTGTTTGTTATTAAGCGACTCGCTTGGTGTAAGTTTTGTGGAGGGCGGAGTTCGCTAATTTAAGTTTTAATGAGTTTTAGCCGAGAACGCAGCTGTAATGTTAGCATGCTAATTTAGCCTGGTCGCTAGCATCAGGCGAACGGACTCGCTGCAGTGTTTTTTAACAGCGTGCACTTTTTTTTCCTCATCAGGAGAGGTGTCCTGGCAGGCGCGTGATACACACAGACCAGTTTTGTATTTCTGTGTTGCAGATGCACAGTAAAAAGCCAAAG
>VUQR01031523.1:30114-42957 GCA_015108515.1 Hemichromis elongatus | reverse complement strand
ATGAAACGCTTGATTGTTCGATGATCACGCTTCAGAAGCTTTGCAATTTTAAGACTGCTGCATCCCTCTGCAAGATATCTCACTATTTTTGACTTTTCTGAGCCTGTCAAGTCCTTCTTTTGACCCATTTTGCCAAAGGAAAGGAAGTTGCCTAATAATTATGCACACCTGATAATAAACATAGCGAAACAATAAAATTTAAGTAAATACAAGTCAGTCAACCACCGAATCAAAAGCCAGTGAATAAAAGTGCGTTTTGAATCTGGATTTAAAAAACAGCACTGATGTCGATTGCCTAATGTGAAGAGGAAGATTATTCCAAAGCATAGGAGCCACAATAGAGAACGCTCGGTCTCCTTTCAGTTTCAGCTGTGATTTGGGGACTGAGAGCAACAGCTGCTCAGCTGACCGGAGCGAACAAGTAGGGACATAGGGCTTCAGCAAATCAGATAAATATGCAGGTGCCAGACCATTTAAAGATTTAAAAAACAATAAAAGAACTTTAAAATGTATCCTAAATTCAATTGGAAGCCAGTGCAGGGAGGCCAGGACCGGAGTAATGTGCTCAAATGTCCTTTTACCAGATAAAAATCGTGCTGCAGCATTCTGTACTAGTTGCAGGCGTGTCAGAGTGCCCAGTCCAACCCTTATTAAAAGGGAGTTGCAATAATCCAAGCGTGAGGTTATAAAAGCATGGATAACAGTCTCCAAGTCACGCCTTAAAAGAAAAGGTTTAACCTTCGACAAACGCTAATTCACACATGACGAGACACAGACTTTCAAAGTAAAACAGGAAACACAAACTGTTTTACACACAAAACACAAGGACAGGAAGAGGGCACACAAGGGAGGACACTAAACACGAAATCCAACCCCAATACTAATACAAAATAAAAATAAACACAAGAAGGTGGAAAATAAAACACAAAACACTGGGTCACCAACCCAGGATCATGACAGTACCCCCCCCCCTCAAGGGCTGGCTCCCGACAGCCCCAAAACAAACCACCAGACTCGGGAGGGCGGTGGGGGGAAACCAGGACGGAGGGCCCAGAACAGAACACATAGGACCCCCCAGTGGGCCAAGACAGAATATCCAGAACACACACTCTGAAACTGGAGCAACAGTTCGCACACAACTCAGGGGTCGGCCATGCGGAAGGAAGTGGTGGCGTGGGAACAGTTCTGGGGCCCGGCCATGCAGTAGGCAATGGCGGCGTGGCAGCAGTTCAGGGGGGCGGCCGTGTGGAAAGCAGTGGCGGCGGCAATGCAGACGAGACAGTTCAGGGGGGCGGCCATGCGGAAGGCAATGGCGGCAACACAGGCACAAACAATCAGGACGCCAGCCACGCAGAGGGCAGTGGCAGCAACAGAACAAGTCCGGAGGCCGTCCAAGCAGAAGGCAGTGGCGGCGACAGAGCAGGTCCGGAGGCCGGCCACGCGGAAGGCAGTGGCGGCGACGAACTCGTTCAGGAGGGCACCCTCGACGGTAATGACGTCCTGCCTGAAGGCCGGAAGGGGGCCAGCGAAGGCGAGGTGCTTTTGACCCGGCTGGGACCAACAGCGGTAAAGCGACCCCAGGACAAGACAAGGCAGGACCAGACGAGGCAGATGATGAAGCCGGACCGGGCGTGGCAGATGCGGAGGCTGCAGCAGGCATGGACGGTGCAGAGACTGCAGCTGGCGAGGACGATGCTGTAGCAGCTGGCAAAGACGAGGCTGATGCAGCAAGCAGAGACGATGCAGGGGCTGCAGCAGATGTGGGTGATGCAGAGGCCGCAGCAGGCGTGGATTATGCGGAGGCCGCAAATGGCGAGGAAGATGCTGAGGCCGCAGCTGGCAAAGATGATGCGGAGGCCGCAGCTGGCGAAGGTGCAGGTGACGGTGAGAAGGCTGCCGCTGGCGCCGGTGCAGGTGACAGTGAGAAGGCTGCAGGTGGTGACGCTGCAGACGACGGAGAGGAGGCTGCAGGTGGCAACCGAACGGACTCCTCCGAATCGTCGGTGGATGTGAGGATGTGCTGGCTGGATCCTCCAGGATCCCCAGCTGACGAGACTTGATGCTGGCCAGAACCCCCAGCGGGGGCAGACTGCTGAGCGGGCCCCACGGACCCCCCAGTGGAGGCAGACTGCTGGGCGGGCCCCTTGGACCCCCCAGCGGAGACAGAATCAAAACCAGCAGGTTACGGGAACCTCTGGCAATACAGACATTAGCTGGAGCTGAGCAGTATTTAGGCTAGACTCAGCAACAGTGGAATGGAGTCCTCTACTCGCTCCTTAGCCTCCAGGGGTCCAGAGATGGTTGAGAGTTGCAGCTCATTCTCTGGTGAGGCCCTGGGGAGAGTTATTAACTCTGGAATGGCCAGCTTATGAGGAACCAAAACAGTGGCAAGTGGTGCGTCTCTCTGTGTGGGTGCAGTGGTAGGAATAGGAGGATGACCTGGGGGCAGCTGGGCTGCTGACTGACCTGGGGGCAGCTGGGCTGCTGACTGACCTGGGGGCAGCTGGGCTGCTGACTGACCTGGGGGCAGCTGGGCTGCTGAAGATAGAGATAAAGGCTGAGATGCCACTAACAGAGCTAAAGGCTGAGATGCTGTGCAGTAATGGTTGTGGTTGTGTAACAGGTGGAGGAGAGGTTGGCTGAGCTACAGGCTGGGGGCTACAGTCACGGGAAACACAGTCTTATCAATGGCAGTTGCAGGTGAGCCAGGGAAAATATCATTATTCTCACGTGCAAAGCAGAACATGGCCCCAGAATAAACAGTCACAGGGACAGAGTCCATTTCACTTACCACAGCCGGCCGTTCTGAAGTCCTAAGGTCCGGCTGTGGGGTGGCGCGCCTGCGGTGCAAGCGTCGCTTCCTCCCCATAGCAGGCTCCGACGGGCCGGGCAACTCTCCACCCAGCGGGCTGGCCAGAAAAAACCCCAGGCAAAACATTCCCTGCCAGGCAGGGCGAGGAAGCGGTAGTGGTCGGATCGTACTGTTACGGCTGCCGAAGCGAGCCGCGAGGTGTTAAAAATGAGGACCCAAGATGCAGGCAAGGTTGATGAGAGGAGTGACGATTTATTTACAAAGTGGCAAAAGTGACAACAGCAGGCGATAACGAATGGGATGGTACAAACGAAACCTAAACTGGGGAACACTAAAGAGCAAACTAACATAATGCAAATGGCACGGAGAACAGAGCGACGCAGAGTTAAATTGAGGTGAACTAAACAGACGATCCGACGACAAGCACACACCAACACCTACTATAAATACACACAAAAGGTAATCGGGTAATGGCACACAGCATTGAATTAGTATTCAATTAGTGACAATTGAATTAGTAACACACATTACGAGACAGGACACAAGTTAACAAGGTGACAGCAGACACAGACTTTCAAAGTAAAACAGGAAATCATAAACACACGAACCAGGCACCAAGTGAACGACACAGAAAACAAACCTAGAACCCTGAGAATGTGAACCCTACATACCGAATACAAAACACCATGTTAACACAAAACACTGGGTCACCGACCCAGGACCATGACAACATGTTTACCACAGTCCGTCGCTACCAGAATATCGTTCATAACCTTTATGAGAGCTGTCTCTGTGCTATAAAACGGCCTAAAGCCGGACTGAAAAACTTCAAACATTTGAGAGTTATTTAGATAATCCATCAACTGAGTGTGAACAACCTTTTCCAAGATCTTACTCAGAAAAGGAAGTTTAGAGATGGTCTAAAGTTTGATATTACTGAAATATCTGAACCTGGCTTCTTAAGTAAGGGGTGAATAACTGCATGCTTAAACCCGCTTGGTACTTGACCTGACAAGAGGCTGGTATTAATTAGGTTCAGAATATGTGGTCCAACAGTAGGAAACACAGCTTGTACAGCTTCGGTCACTCATAAACAAACCAGTGTAAACAGATGAATGTTCTGGAGATTAGGTTGTCGTAGATTTGATGACTCCTCATTAACCCTGAATTCTACAACTGAAACGAAGGGTTCAAAGTCAGGATTACACTTGGAGCTGCAAATAACACACTAATGGGAAAAAAGCTTGGTTGAAATAAATGGGATCTTTACTTTAACTGCATGAAAAACAAAGTTAGAGGAAGGGAGTAATGGGCCCAACATCTCATCACAAAGCCCTTCCACAAACTACATCTACAAAGAAGTCAGCAGTGATCATTTAACCACTCAGACTCTCAACAAGCTTTACTGTTTCCATCCAAACAATGTAGCCTTTAGCCTGGCTTTGATTGCATCCTAGTACAGACACAGCACCACTGTTTGTGTTTGGTCCCTGTGGGGCCACACCTGAAAACTGCTCGTCACATGTTCATGCCCTTTTCACTATACTTAACCATCTGCATGTCTGACTAGCTAATTAGCTGCCTGCATAAGTGAATGCATCACTAAAGCCTCATTGCGTGAGTACAACTTTTCCACATTTATGTCATCCATGACATTCTAATTAAAGGGTAAGTGTGTAGTCAGTGTCTTTTATCTGTACCTTTGATCACATTAAAGTAGTCATTGCTTGGATGCTGTGATAGTGACATCATCATACGACTGATGAAGCGAATGACTGATACAAAGAGGAGGACAGCCTGAAAGGCATTCATCATTAAATTCCCACTCAAGCATGACAAAAAGTTTTTCACTACATAAAATTTCTACTATATTCATATAGTGAGACTCATTTGATGTGTTGTGCTTGGCTGTGATGTGAGTTGTGAGTAACTACATAATCTCATAGTCCATCATGCCATCTGAAAATAGGAATTAATGTCTGCTTTTACAGCGGTGCTCACACTTTGCTGTTTATTATGCTGCCTAAATCCAGGAACCTAGGAGTAAAACATATATGATGCCACAATGTTACTCTAGTTCAACTGACGTCTAATAATGAAACTATAGCTACATACAAAGAACAAACACAAATAAGGGAGCTGGGAGCCCCAGCAAAAACAGACAAAAGAGACAGAAGACCATGAAACCACCACATAATGGCCTGTTGGATTCTGGCTTTTCCCCTAAACTAATATTGGTAAGCTAAAGTAATAGAACCAAACTGAAAATAGGACTGCCGGTGACCCCAGATCAACTCATAATGAAACCAAGAGGCACCCGAGAGCACAAACTTTCATCAAGGCAGCTCACTCTGTTGGTAGTATTTACTTTTAAGGGAATAAAATGAATTCTGTTTGGTTTGGGGTTTTTTTTAAGTACATGAAGATGTTTGTAGTGCAGTAAAAACAAGTGCTAAGTGCAGACCTTTTGTTATTCACTTTGTTGAAACACATTTTAATATACATGAAAAAATTTTGAGTATTTTTATATATTTTTTATTCATGTGGATATACTACATATGTAGCATTCATTTCATGTTAAGCAAAATTCATTTCAATGTTAGTAATGAATATCTAATGACAAAAACGTATTTTTTTTCCAAAAACAAAACAAAAAACGAACAGGACCAGGAACTGAACATTGTATATGTATTCAGACTGTTATGTGTTTAAACAGTTATAACCTGTAACTGTAATGTACATAATGAAAGACATAATGCAATAATTAACTAAATTCAAAAAAATATCCTAAATAGCTATATATAGAATTAGTGTCACTTTAACCTTTGGTAGCCAAAGAAGAACACACATGCAGACATCATATGAGCTCCTTAACAGTGCTCATAATGAACAAAAAACTGCAAAGGGTGAAGAGGATGACATCCGTGCTGATGGAGGTGAGGGAGGAAGACAGAAGGACGAAGAAACCCTCATGCTCTGCCTTACCTGGCTGGATACAGTATGCATGCTAGAGAGCCTTCTGCAGCCAATCAGCACTGGGGATAATTTAGTGGATAGAGCAGGCTAATGAAGATGACAGAAAGCCAGTAGGTAGATGATAGATGTACCAGCACACTGAGGCTACATGAACCACTGATGACCAATTACTCAAGTCTGTTTAATTAGCAGCACCTGGCTGCCACTTAATGTCTAAAGAGTGTGTGCTTAGTTTTTCACACACTGCTCCTGCATGTTGGATTATTTTTTGTTAAATACATGACATAGTGCCAGTTTATCAGAGACTGCACATGGCCTGCTAAGGCCAGATTATTTTTATGTGCCTTAGAACTAAGGGAGTATACTTTCTACGACCTGACTATTTATGCTAATGTAACAGTAACAATTGGCAGGTGTAGCCAGAGACATTATAAGCCTTCTATTATTTGATGTAGCTTTAACTTTTCATTCCACTCACTTATGGTTTACTAAGTAAATGTGGCTACATGGTGGTGGATGGGATTTCTGCTCTACACCACCCTACTCCTTGGATTCGTGTAGGAGAAAACGGCGTTGATAACAAAGCTGGTTATCCAAGGCTGGGTCTGCTAAGGCTTCTTTTGGCTATGAGCTGTGTATATTTGTGAGAAAGAGCACTGCTAATAACAAGTTCAGATAACTGTACATAACAACAGATGATTCCTGTCAATAGCAAAATTTGAAGAAATTAAATATTATCTTCAATAATTAATGATTGTCTCTTGTTACATGATTACATTACTTCAAATTTTCATGACTTACATAAATACAAATTAATACCAAAATACTCAAAACCGCTGTTAAAATTAAAATAATTTTTGTTCTTTATTCAGTTTTTAATTGCTGTTGTGGCCCTGCAGCAGGTGAAGAGTAATAACGACATAAGTTACAAAACAAATACAAATTTTAATACTTAAAAACAACCAGCAGCTATTTCAGAGAAAATCTGTCATTGGAAAAAATAGATTTCCTGTCATGGAAATGTTATGAACAGAGTTACATGAGGCATTGAAATTCTTCCTGTTAAATATTACTGTGACTCATACAGGAGTGACAGTCTTGTTTTTCACATCTTAACTGACAAGAGTTTTGTGGATTCACAATAATCACAAAGGAAGTTTAGTTGCCACATCAGTCGAGTTCAGTGTCAGTTGTCAGCACAAAAACTTTTTAAGCTTTACATCGAGGAATAATCCTTCCTGTTTCTCACTGACCTAAGGGGCGTCTGCGTCTGTCAAATGGGACGACAGGTTCACTGACATACTCAGTCAAACGAAGCTTCAAGCATTCTGAGGGGAAAAAAAGAGGCAGTCTATAGACTTCCAGTCTCACTGTTTCTGAAGAAAACCCTGAAGAGGATTCATTGTTTCACCCTGAAAAAGCTCTCGGCCCAAAAATAATTGTCTGACACTCGCAGTACAGCTACAGGCACTTTGCAAATTTCAGCTGAAGGCCCTGGTGCTCTTCCTCCATTGATTTTGAGGAAAGGCAGGACATATTTATCAGGCACAATGAGAATAAGAATTTGTAGAGCCAGATGGCCCCTTTGCCTTCTCTTTGTGACAAAGCAGGTGTCTGCACTTTTAACTTCTATAAGTGGATGAAGCCGAACTATCCTTCTGATTATGAGAAAACACAATAAGATTACATATCAGGAGAAGTAATCAGATAAACCTGTTTTCTCTCCACTCTGACAAAGAGTTAAGTTAATGTGGCAGCTTCAGGTGCACACCACTGTCCTGTTTTGTTCTCAGCTGTGCAAAGGATTTAAAGTTCTCTGCGTCTTGCTTGTCAGGCAGTTTCCAGCGCTGTTCTTGTAATTTTGTGCCTGATTTTGTTTGATGAACATCAACAGGCAAGGGAGTGATTAATCTGAAAACTGAAAAAGGAAAAAATAATGCAATGACATGCTTTCACACACATGTGCTGGTAAATAAAAAATGGACTAGTTGCCTTTAATATTTTGTGATAATCTACTTCCTATATGCAAATAAGAAACATTTCAGTTTTGAATGTTCGACCTTTAGCCCTGCTACAGACTGCATGAACACCTGGACAGGTCACCAATCTCGCTGAGCATAATGGTTAGCACGTTTTCAAGCTAGCAATGTGTTACTAACTTTGTTCGTATGCAGAATGGTCAAAACTCATCAATGATCACGCTATCCTTTAATTTGATGCCAAACTAGAGACCTAACCACCTCAGTTTGAGGCATTTAGGGGGTTTTTCCTTCCCACTGTTGCCAAGTGCTTGCTCATAAGAGGTCATCGGATTGTTGGGGTTTTCTTTTTATTATTGTAGGGTCTTTTCACGACTGCTTTTGTTTGGTTGTTGTGATTTGGCGCTTTAGAAATAAAGCTGAATTGAATTGGTCTAAGGGACTCTAGGGAGAGTACTCTTACTAATAATGATGAAGTAACTTGACACTTGTATACACGTCTCACACCTACCTAATAATCCTATTCTAGGCTTTATTTTATGGGACTTTTTTTGCAATTTTCTCTGTGACCCTCCAAACTGAATCTTCTCATATTTCATCTTTAAAAGCATATAGGCACATAACTGCGACTGGGGAATTACCAAAGTGACTGTGACTAAAAAAAGCTGACCAGGAACAGCTCTGCAAATTTGCTGGGTGGTCAACATCCAGAATTTAGCATTTCAGCTAGTGAGTCATCACATCTCTAAAGGCAACAGAAATCTACAAACTACAAACAAGTCATCAGTCATTAAGTCCCTACCTGCAGTTTTTTTGAATGCGTCATTGATGATGAATGGAAACAGAGGGGTGATGTAAAAATAGACCTGTGCAATTTGTTTCTATTTGCTGCTCCCACAAACGCTGCTCCAGTGCTTAATATGTGGTCAGCTACTTTGATCATAAACATTGGTACTTAGTACTTTGCTTATGTGTCAGGAGCTCCTCACCCTGTTCACGATGGGGCTCCAAACCACATGTACCCATTAACCCTTACTTGTGATGTTATGACCCTGTATGGACTCCTTCACTTGGGCTTCACTTGACAACCCCTTGTGAATACGGGAGGAGCAGAGAGTAGCAATAGAAAAATACCTATTTAAAACTTACAGTTTAAAATACTAAGCTAAAAAAGTCAGGCCAAACACCAGTACCACAAAGTTGAATGTCCCTAATCCGAGTTTCTACCTAACATTTTATTATGGTCTCTGCATGGCTAACATTTTAGGATTGTCTCTGTGTTGGCTGTGGCTCAGGAGGTAGAACAGGTCATCTGCTCATCCGTGGCTGCTCCAGTCAACATGCCAAATATCCTTCAGCAAGCCACTAATCCCAAGTTGCTCTCCAATGCATCCATTGGAGTATGAATGTCTTTGAATGGTAGATAGAAAAAACATAGCAAAAGTGCTTAGCGTGAGTGTGGTGAATGAGGTAAGCTGTATAGAGTGCTTTAAGCAGAAATAGAGTAGAAAAATGGTCCATTTACCACGGCTGCACCGCTAAACTCTTTTGGGTTGTTTTTCATAATCTTGAAGAAACCTCTGAATGTGCAGGTTTCCTTGCTGCTACACTTGTTCATTATCAATTAATCATCAGCCTGCACTACTTAAGGTGGGGTTTTCCTACCTGAGCTCCTCCATTTTCCTCTGTCAGTCACTGCAGTAGAAATACTCTGGGTCAACTTTGGTGTGTCTAGTTTAGCGGTTGTGCTTCTGAGCTCTTAATTTTTGCATTTCCCTGTACTGTATCATGCACCTCACAGCTTAGCTCCTCTCTTCTTCAGCTCGTTGCTCAGCTGATTCTCCAGCCTTTCCTCTCCTCTTCGATCATTTCTGCACATTCCAAGTCTTGCTAATAAACTGATCCCTGTGTTATGCTCTGCTTTACAATATGCCGGTTCTTCTTTCAAACGCAACACTTTCTAAATCCATAAATCCAGGCCTGTCTGCGAGTCTCTGACCTTTCAGTTCAACCCGACTGATTGCAGTATCTCTGCATCCTAATAGCCAAACTCCTCCAGACAAGGTAAAAATTCCATCGTGTTCTGCACATTGCTTTCTTTTCTCTGAGAAATGAAATGAAAACCTTTTCTGGAATATTAGCAGGGTTTTGAAATGATGGTGGAACCTGAATGTGTAGCCTTTTTCACCTTTAAGGATGCAGAACTTTGATCTAAGTAGAATATTTCTAAATGTATTTTTCTGGAACCATTGGATGGATTGCCATAAAATTTGATTCAGATGTTTGTGGTCTGCAGAAGATTAATCCACTAGACTTTTGACATAAAAAAAGAAGGAAAAAAACAACAACTGGGCATTAAACATGACTAAAAACACAAGGTTTTTATTACATAATGAGACACCAACACAGATTTATATGTAAGCATACTAACAGAGTAGCATCCTTTTACTTTGTTTTGTATTTTTACAGTTGTAGTTTTATGTTCTGGCTTGTCATCTTGCCAAAAGACAAATCATGTATCAAGTGGCAGAAGCAGATAGCAGCAAGGAACATTTACGTTCTCCTGCTACATTCACAAGCCTTTCAGCTCATTCTGCAGATGAATATCCCCAAAGCACCACCTGTCTTCCTGCTGGGAATGATGTATAACAATGAGTTACCTCTGGATCTAACTTTACTTTGTCTAAAAGAGCTCCCTGGGCCTTCTGGCACTTGTCCTGATGTCTCCTGAATTATTTGTTTACATTTAAAATAGAATCGGGGCGACAGTTTTCTGCTGCTGCATCATGACAGTGACAGTTGTGGATCATCCTGAGTTGCTGGGAAAAGCGATTTCTTTGTGCCTGTTGAGGAGGCATTAACAGAGCATCATATGATTAAAAATGACATTTAAAATGAACCAGACAGCATGTTTTTATTGGTGAAAATTGAAATGTTATGTGTGTTATGTGGAATAGAGGTCCAGAAGTCAGTAGTCTGGCACAAGGGACACCAAGAATAATGCTACAAAGAAGCAAAATGTTGACTAGAAAAAATACTGTATAGAAATGTAGTGTATAAAAAAAAAAGTTGCATATGAAAAGAAGTATATAGACCCTCATAATGACATTTAAGCAATACTACAAATGTGATCTGATCAAAAATACAGAGTAAAATTAATAAAATAAAAGTAGCGATTATGTGGTACTTATCATATGTTGTATTTTGTTATTAAATCATAATTACTGTTTAGTTTAGTTGGGTATCGCTATAATATTGAAGCTGGTGATGATTTTACTTTACTATATACTCGCGGCCGTTGCAGTGATTAGCACTCTTGTCCTGCAGCAAGAAAGTTTGTGGTTTGAATCTGTGTACTCTGCATGTTCTCGCTGTGTCTGACTCTGCTCTCTCAGGATACTCCAGCTTTCTCCCACAGACCAAAGGCAAGTTTGTTAATTAGTCCCAAAATGGCCTTAAATAGGGAATGTGTATTTTAGTGGCTGTCTGTCTCGCTACATTAGCCCTGCAATAGACTGGCAACTTGTCTAGTGTGATTCAGGCTCCAGCAACCCTGAACTAGATAAGCAGTTGAGTATGTGTTATCCAGATATCTGCTGGCTACACTGGAAGCCCTGAAACACTGACCACTGCCACCAGAGGCTAATGCTATAGTATTGTAGTATGAGTATGTAGAGGTCTGCTTGGGCCAGTGTGAATTTCATCATCAGAGGGTGATTGTAAGGCTCCATGCAGATATCCGTGGGCCCCCTAATTGTATTACAAAACCCATTCTGAAAAAGTTGGGACGCTGTGTAAAATGTGAATAAAAGTAAAATGCAATATGTTTCTTAATCCAATATTTTATTTGCATTAGAAAAAAGAAAACACATCAGATGTTTAGACTGAGAAAATGTACCTTTAAAGAAAAGGATTTGATGAAAGGAACGTGTCTTGAAAACACTGGGGCCACTGTGTGGCATCAGCTTTTCTTTTAAACTGTAATCAGCTGGGAAGTAAAAAGACCGGTTGTTGGACATTCGGGAGAAGAGTGATGTCCTGTTCTGTTCTGATATTTGATTCTATCTGGTCGGCAGTGTTGGGTCTTCTTTGTTGTACTTCTTGTTTCATGATCCACCCAAATGTTTTCATTGAGTGAAAAGCCTGGACTTTAGTTCTGCTCGGCACACAGACCCTTTTACTAGGGTCCTGCAGTGTGGCAATAACTCCCACCAATAGCTCCCATCCAGACAATGACCTTTTCCCTAAAAAGGTCATTGTGGGGAGCATTCCTTTTTTCCAAAACCTGTGTAGACTTTTCAGCATTGAAGGTGAGTTTCCAGATGTCCAAGCTTCCAGTTCCATAAGCACAGGTGATGATTTCTGGAAGTGTTCCTGAGTCCATGCAGTGATTTTTATTACCAGCCCAAGGATCACGGGTAGCAGTACTGATTGCACACAGAGATTTCTCCAGATTGATTTTTTAATTTGCTGATTATATTATGTAGTGACAATGATAAGATACTCAAAGTGGTCACAATTTTACACTGAAGAACAGTACTGTGAAACTGTTCCACAATTTTCAGAGACAGTCTTTTGACAATTGATGAACCTTCCCCTCTTTCCATGTGAGAAGCTCTGCATCTCTAAGATGCCCCTTTTACTCTCAATCATGTTACTGACCCGTTCTCAGTTAACCTCATTAAAACATTCCTCCAGTTCTCTCTTTTTAGTACCACTCACTTTTCCACCCTTTTGTTGTCCCTGTCACAACTTTTTTGATATTTTCTACTGCCACGAAATTCAAACTGAGCTAATGTTGTTCTGATTGTTCTGATATGTTTTTTCTTTGTTTTATTGTAACTAAAATCTGATTTTATGCGATTTTCAAATCACTGCAATATTTTTTCCATTTACATTTTACACAGTATCCCAACTTATTGGGAATTGGAGTTGTAAAACATCCAAATAGACTCAAACAAAGTATGATAAAAAAAAAAAAAAAAATACTAGTCGTCCACAGTGTGCACAGATGTCCATGTGTACGTTTGCCTTTGAGGCAAGAATTTAATTTGTGCCATTTGTTGCAAGTTTCAG
>VUQR01031523.1:18610-30094 GCA_015108515.1 Hemichromis elongatus | reverse complement strand
AATGCAATTGTAAAAAAAAAAAAAAAACTAAAAAAAAAAAAAAAAAAAAAAAAAAAAAAATACTAGTCGTCCACAGTGTGCACAGATGTCCATGTGTACGTTTGCCTTTGAGGCAAGAATTTAATTTGTGCCATTTGTTGCAAGTTTCAGGGTTGATAACATGGTCTCATAATGAAAAAAATGCATATTTAGATATGTAAAAGTAAATGCTGTTACATTTATCCCTAGAAAACTGTATAAAAATGATTCAATTTAAATATTAATTAATTGTACGTAACATGGAGGAGATAAATATGTTAATTTTCTACAGGTTACTTCAGGTTTCCTTAGCGTTTTATAGTAGAGATGGTGCACATGGTCTAATATTAAAAGTGCATTCTCCAATACCTGAAGACATTTTTTTATGATATACAGAATTAGCTCCATGAAGCCTCGGGGGAGGCAAACAGTGATGGTACATCACACAGCCCAGAAAACACATTTATTCTCTTCTGTTGACTTTAATTAAGCACAGCAGCATTTTTTGGAGTTTCTGAAGCTGAACAGGCTGAAGTTAGTTTGAGAGAGCAGGTTCTTCCCTTTACACTGACCAGCGAGACTAATACACAATTCATAACTCTGCATTTAAATTCAGGGCATGTCATCTGGCTTTTAATAATCTGATAAAACTAACTGATGAAGCAAGTCTGACTTTTGTCATTCACATGGTTGAACCAGTGACTCATATCATCCCACTTTAATTTTGTGTCAGGTTCATTTCACTGCGTGTTGTACCTGTATAACCTGCATGTGACAAATAAAGAATCTTGAATCTTTAACCCACTAAAGATTCTGACTCTGATCCTGAATGGAAAGCTTCTGGTGCCATAAAGGGAGTGCAATCTGTCCTGAAACCTTAAAGAAACAACTCTCATTTATTTGCAGTATACTAGCATTTTATAGGCAAAAAAGTCTTTACTATAAGAAAAGGACAGAGAAACCCCAAAAATCAGATAACCCCCTATGAGCAAGTACCTGGCAACAGCGGGAAGGAAAAATGCTCTTTTAACAGGAAGATGCCTCCAGCAGACATAAGCTCAGGGAGGGGCAGCCATGCGCTGCGGGGGTGGGTGATGGGAAAAAAGGCTCTGTGGAAGAGAGCCAGAGATTAATAATCACCTGTGATTAAATGCAGAGTGGTAACATTAGAAACACCAGCTCCATCCACTCAGTATTCACTTAAGGCAACTCATTGAACTGCAAACACTTTCTACCGTGGATTGTAAAATGCAGTAGAGGGTTGTTCTAAAAAAAGACGCTTGAGTTGGGTGTTTAGTTTCACTAATAGGTATAATGTTTAAAATTTGCATACCATTTACTGTGACGTTGAATTCTGGATCCATTTTCCTAAACAAGCCAGGTAACAAACATTCATATAACTCGGTAGTCCACACGCCAGTGGATGAGATTACCAATGCTACATCTATCATTTATATAAATGGAGTCTATGGTTGAAACCGATCATGGATAAACGATAAACACCGAAATTCAGGGTGAAATTAGAAGTGCATTTGTATTTATATACGTTTGGTTCAGTAGTGGTGTTTGGGTATCAGAAAGTACCTATTCTACAAAAGCAAAAAGTACATCAATGAAATAAGGGATACTTACGTCAGCAGTTACATTAGCTGCACATTGATTTGAGCCTTTGTTAATCAGATTAAGTCCCACAGCGGGAAGAAGAATCATTGAGTTTGTGTTCTAAGAGGGTCTATCAAGAAACTGACAAGGGAGACCGAAGGCAAAGAGTTAGAGGGGAAAACTAAAACTGGAATGAACCACTCAGAAGGCCATTGTGATAGACAGGAGCAAGATTGAGTGCATAGAAAACAATAGATAAAGGTGCAAGATTATGATAATGAAGTTCGGTGAACACGTTTCTTTCTGCGAGCAGACAACAGGAATTTAAAATGTAAGAGAACAAAGGCTGTGAGTTCAAGAAGACTTTTTTCATGCTAGGATAAGAGCAGAGGGGGCTTTACGAATATGCTTTGAGAAATGTGCTTGCTTGCTTTTTTGCCGCAGGTGAGATGAAATAATTGAAAGGGCCTGACCTAGAGCTAACAGGTGATTAGCTTTTGCTGAGCATGAAAAACAAACGAAATAGATTAGATCTAAATCAGATACTCACAACTTTTTCAAATCCAGTATTATCTCATAGATACACACAAGATGTATTTTTGCAATTAATGCCTCAGACATCAGGTTAAGTCCAATGGGCTTACATTTTGACCGATTAGCAAAGTGTCATTTTTCATATGTAGGTTTAATGTTGTGAAGCATCATATTTTAACTCAACCCAAGTCTAACAGTCTGGTTTTTTAGTGCAGAAGTTGTAAGTGTGCAAATTTGCGCAGGTTTAGTAAATCTAGTGTTAAATTGTTTTGGTGTCTAAGATTTAAAACAAAATTAAGCTTCTATTATTGAATTCTTTTATTCCTTTAACACTAATACTACCATTAGCATTGGCACCAAGCACAGAAGAACTAAAAGCATTTTACATCTACAGCATATGGGTGCTTATAGGCTTAATGAATAAACAAATTAATTATTTTATTTACATGACATTTTTGCAGCTTCTCCAAGTATTGCAAACACACTAAAACACATCATGTTGTCAATGTAACAAGCCTATGTCAAATGAGGAAAATGGACCTATGACTCATGCAGTAATTTTGCAGATCAAAATGTCCTGGAAAGGTTTTGTATTTATTGATACTTACTGTGCAAATTAATGCCAGATATATACAGGAGCTTCCTGAAGTACAGCAATGATTTTGCACTTTCTGTTATTAAGTAATTTCCTCCTATTTCAAGCCACAAAAACAACCAAATTGTACTCTGGCATAGTGGCAACACATCTATGCATGCTGACACGATTACAGAGAATAATAAAACATCCACTGAGAGGCAGTTCTTTGTGAAAAAATCCTCTGTTAATGCCCAAGGATAGACGACAGGAGATATTAACATTAGTTAAAACCACTTCACTTTAGGCTCTTAGAGATAATGTGACTTCTTTAATCAAAAGTGACAAATCCTGCTTCATTTGCCACAAGGGAAATTACAGAAGTCCCACCTGCTTGTTGTCGATAGGTAAAATGATACAAAATAATGCACCAGCCATCATTGGGACATGTATTGATGAAAAATACTAGAAAATTTAAAATGCAACGGATGGTTTTATGCAACATTACAAACAATCCTGAATAAAAATGTAATTCTCATTTACAATAACTCTCTACATGTTTATAGTCTGGTACACAAACTCAATAACATCAGCAACAACTAAGATCAGCGTATGATGGAACGGTTGCATTAGAATGTGCAATCAAATGTGGCCTCTTATGAGTAAAGTTTTCATTGACGTTAGCTTTTTTCTAACTAATCTTGTGTAAAATTAATAAGTTATGTGTTTTCCATTACTTTAAATTACTTACTAGCTGCACCACAAAATTTAACCCTATGGGGCATGAAAAAGTTATTTGTGCATTTACTAACTTGCGAGTCAATCTGAAATCAGGTCGAGATGCCAAATTACTAAGAATCCTGATGCTTGTGAGAGATGAGCATTGATTTATGTCTGAGTGCAATCAGCAAAAATAAACCTCCACCACTTACCACCCACCACCATCATACATCATGTCACATACACACCACATTTCCTCTATCTGTCCCTATAAGCTGTTTACACACATCCTCGAAGATCACTATGGAAACTAAGCATGCACATTCAATGTGAACCAAAGATGAACAGGCAAAGACGCCACATCCAGTTTCTCTGAAATAACGTAATTCTGAGGTTACATAAGACAAGAATCCAGGCACACAAATTGAAGTCTGAGAGTTTGTATTATCCCCAAATAAAAAGTAAAAATCCCTTTTTCAGGACACGGATGATGCACAGCGCAAGATTTAAAGCAACAAAAGGTCTCTGACCTTCCCAAATTTGTATACTTGTGTGTTCAAGTAATTTGGATTTAAAGGACCTTGTAAATAACATATCAAACACCTCATCTCATTTCCATCTGTGGCAGGTGCTGGTAAACACAAACAGTTGATGTTGTTTCTCTTTCTAGCCAAAAGGTAATGTCATTTAATGTTCGCCCACAGTTTGTGCAGCATCTGCCAGTCAGCTGGTGATGCTAGCGTGTTCTTGCTGCACAGTGAAGCTCTTTTTTTATGTTTATTCCTCCTCCCTTCATGGATAACTTGCAGAGTGTTGTGGTTCTTACGTGAGTTTTTTTTTTTTAGCTTATAGTGCCTGAAAATAGATCCTGGCCTTTACTGTGCAAACCCATCTGTGTACCAACTGTAAACAGAAAGTCTTATTTTCTCACCCTTCTCAGTCACAAAGATAGAAATGACAGTTCTACTTCTTTTTCACCACAAAAATAAAAAGTAAAAATCCAATTTCTTCCTACTTGCCTGATGCTCTCTCTCCTTTTTTTCTTTCTTCTGCATGTTCCCTTAATCAGGATGCCTCATTCGAACCATTCAAACTGGACTTAATATGCACTCAGTCCTCTGTGTATTAAATCTGTACATGAGAAAAAAATAAATATGTATTATCTCTGTGCTTAACACCGAACGCGATAGACGCGACCAGAGCTTCAGGGTTACATGTAAAGTCAATGGAGGAGCGCGATGAAGCGCGACTGGGGGTCCCGCGAAATTTCAGGAGCAGATTTGCGTCCCAAAAACGCTTTTCTGCCTGATTCTGCCTGTTTTTAAACATTAGTGTATCTACTTAATGTTATGTTCTGACTCTTCCTCTGCTTTTTTTTAAGTCTAAAAGTTGCTTTTATCAACAAAACCCTCAGCAGTGGGATGAAATATTCTGAAATAGGTATGCCAACTAAAAAGGAAATTTAAGTTTTAAAAATCATATTCACAATAATAATAAACGTTATTCATGTTGCAAAAATAATTTTATTTGTATAGAACTTTTTAAAACACAGTTACAAAGTGCTTCAAAGTTTGAATGAAAACTTAAGTAGACATGTTACAGCATGCAGATGTGCAGTCAAACATACAGTCTTACATTGTTTCTAATGTACACATTTCCATGAATAGGTTAAATGTGAACTATAACTATCTAAAACAATGGAAGAAAGATTAAAGAATTGATCATCTATAAAAATTAGTTTTCGGTAGTCATTTACAACTAACCACAGAATCAGATGACATGAAGAGCTGCAGAAGACTGTTCCAAAGTTTTGGTGCTACAAAACATGGCTGCCCTTGGACTTGTGATAAACTCTGAATTGTGCTGGAAACCAATGAAGGCCAGCATGAACAGAAATGATGTACAAGCTCCATTTCATTTTTTTAAGTAGCCTAGCTGCAAGGCTGAGAACTGAGAGTTGTATGTGAAAGGTGAGTTACAATAATCAAGGCGGGAGAAAATTGATGGTTGTACTAAAAGTTCCAAATTATTGGATAACAGTAGAATGTACATTTTAGGACATCCTCAGCGCTCAGGAAAAAAGCTGTCAGGTCTCATAAAAAATGTTAGGTCTCAGGTCTCAGAGTCAGGTGTCAGGTCTCAGAAATAAGCTGTCAGTTCTCGGGTCTCAGAAGTCAGGTCTCAGAAAAAAAGCTGTCATGTCTCAGAAAAATAGCCGTCAGATCTCAGAAGTGAGGTTTCAGGTCTCAAAACACAAGCTATCAGAGAGAGAGAGAGAGACGCCTCCTGCAGGTGGCGCTGTTGTCAGGTCCTGCCTTCTGAGACCTGACGACTTACTTCTGAGACCTGAGACCTGACAACTTTTTGTCGGAGACCTTAAACCTAGTGACCTTTTGTCTAAGACCTGACTGCTTTTCTCGTGAGACCTGACATTTTTTTCCTGAGACCTGACAGCTTTTTTACTGAGATGAGGATCAAATTTCAAATGCTGTAAAGAATAATACCAAGGTTCTTTGCAGATGACTTGATATTGCTTATTCCTGATGAGGAAGAAATGTAATGGTTAACCTCCTTTGAGAAGCTGTCAGGGCCCAACACAAAAACCTCAGTTCTAGGTTTCAGATTTTAAATAATGAATTATTAGGTAGCAGTGAAATATTCACAGAGGCAGGAAAAGTTGTTGATGTTGATAGGCTTAACAGAAAAATACAGCTGTGTATCATCAGAATAGCAACGCAGATACCTTTGAAGTTGTTACACAGGTGGCCCAGTGGTACCATATGTCATGGAAACAGAATTGATCCAAGGATTGAGCCCTGGGGGATTCCACATATAGGAGGTAAAGATGAGGACATGCAGTTGTCAATATACGTTTAGTAGTGCCTTTCAATGCTGTTAAAGACTGCAGGTAACTCTAACAGTACTAAAATAGAAAAGTGATCCTTATCTTAGCACATAAGAATTTCATTAGTCACTTTCAATTATGCCGTTCCAGTGTCTGTAACCAGAATGGAAATTATCAAACATATGGTTTTCCTAAAGCAGCTAAAAGAGGAATAAGTGACTACTCTTCAAAGTACTTTTAAAATCAATGGCAGTTTGGAAATGTTCCTGTAATTATCTAAAACAACAGGATCTCGGGAGGGTTTGTTTGTTTTTTTAATTAGAGGGAAGAAGATGCCTATTTGAAAGTACCTTTAAAAACAAAGGTAAAAAAGTGCTTTGACAGAAGCAGGATACTCTGAGAGTAAATTCAAGCCAAATGTGACAAATAATTAAGCTAAAGTTGGCATAGAGGTAAAGCAGCCGCAAGATCAAAAAACTGAGAGGTGCAGAAAACGATGACTAATAAATGTCAAAGAAACAGTAAAAGCAAGAGAAAATAAATAAGGCAGTAATTAGACAGTTTTAAAAAAAAAAAATGTTATGGATTCACATAAAAGCAAGTGTGTGTTAAATGATTTAAATGAGATGAGTTATTCTCCAAGCCTTATCTTCTTAGCCAAGAGAGACCTATGTGAGGATAAGGCTGTGAACTTGCTTATATTGGTCAGTATGTGTGCTCTTGTGTAGGATGAGACAAGAGATGAGATAAGGTTTGGAGATTGTTTTTATTACTATATGGATATGAAAAAGTTGTGTATTGCTCCTAATAGTTGTGTTTTTAAATGTGCTTATCTAAAATTAAATCTAACTTCTCTCTGATTATTGCTTCAACTAAATTACAACAACAACCTCTACGGTGTAACTCTGTAAGCATTGTTTATTGCATAGGAGTGCTTTAATTAATTAAAATTGCCCTTAGATTTGATTAAAGGGCAAATTACAAAATGATTTAATTCAAATATAACTCTGCATGGGTCCATTCAAAGACAATCTGAGCATTTCTGGTATTGTTGGCTTTTTTTTTTTCGCACTTCCATCACATACATTGATGTCATTGCTAAAGTGTATTTTGGATGATGCATACAATGTGAGCTTCATCAGATGGGAGATCTCACTTGAGCAGAGGATAATCCAGGCTGTCATGGCCCAGATGATTTGCCTTCTGTGATCATAATGTTGTACCAGTCCCAGATTAAACATGCTGATTGTCCAGGGATGAGCAAGATGCACTCAGCTATCCTGACCTGGCTAACCAAAAACAGACCAGGAATTCTAATGGATTTTTTAAGGTATGCATTATATGACTCATACTGATGGTAAACTATTAGCTATAGCAAAATTCAAGGATAACTAATAAGGTGCATACTTCACACATCTTTTGTAATTTTGACTCTGAAAACCAGCACAGTGGATTTTAAATCAGTCACAATGTGATTCAACTGAAAAAAGATATTGTGATTAGAAGGGACGTGTCTAGAAGGGGGGCATGGGGTGGCACAGCCAATACATGTACTTAAGTACTTTACCTGTGTTCAATGTATTTGTATTTCTTTTAAAATGTACAATTTTTAAGTTTTTTTAAATAAAAAAATTCGTATTGTACTGGTAGTAAATGACCTATTATTCAGCTCAAGAAAATATTATATTGTCATAGTGGAGTTATAGGAAATGCATATCATCAAGGGGAGGAGTCACAAACTCCAGTTCCATGCAGTTTTCATTATTTTTGCGTGGAGCAATTTTTTTTTCAGTCACCATTTTCTGGCACTCATTACAGAGCTCTGAGTGGTTGTAGAAGAGCCATCACCCAGCACAATGAAAAAACAAAGATCTGGACAATGATTCTTAGGCTGAACAGGCCAATTTGGACCAGTTGTTTGGCTACAGTCGGATACTGTCAGAAGCAGCTCTACACATTATTTCTTTCCACAAGCATACAGGTCCTGCCAAAAAAAGTAATGCAAACCTAATATGACAGTAGATTCTTTTAATGTTTCAAGAAGAAGAAAAAGACTACTGCCATGGGCTTTGGTGTTTCTGTTATATTTTCCTCTATGTATTTGTGCCTCATTTCTATCCTCTGACTTTGTCCGTTTAAGTGTTTTTCTTGGTCTCTATTTCAGGCTACTTTCTGTTTTATTTTGAAGATTAGTAGCTTTGGGTGTTTTTACCTCCTTCCTTTGTTCTTTTTTCCTGTCTCTTTAGTGTCTGGGTGTCTATTCACTCAGTCTTTGACAGGTCATAAATTATAACTCCTAAAAGTACCTGAGTACCTTAATTTCTCATACAATCAACATGCATTACCTTCCTTCCATTTTAAAACAAGGAACCTTTTGGTTTTTTTAGATAACTTTCTTATACTTAAATGATATAATGATATAAAATAATTTACAAAAGACCAAAAATAATTAAACAGAAACTTATTCGGAGTCATCATGTTTTGTTTTTTTTTGGTCTTCACCAAACCATCAATGCTAAAATACACTCTGTCGACTTTATTAGGTTCACCTGTTCAACAACAACAAATATTTAATCAGCCAATCATCTGGCAGTAACTTAATTTAGACATGTAGTCTTGATAAAGACCACCTGATAGAATGGCCAGCCTGCCTTGAGCTGTTAGGACTGCAACTGTAACTCAACTATTCATTAAAACCAAAAGCATCTCTGGTCAGAACTTGGCATAAATAACATAGACGCACGACTCCATCCAGCCTTGTATCAACAGTTCTGGTTCCCGGTGATGCTTCAATGATGTGGGGGTCATTTTCTTGGCACACTCTGAACCCTTTAGTGTACCATCGTGTAAATGCTTCAGCCTATTACTAAAGTCCATCCTTTTACCCACGGTGTACCCATCTTATAACGGATGCTTCCAGCAGGAAGACGCACCACATCACAAGGCTCAGATCACTTCAAGCTATTTTTCTTGAAAATGATGATAACTTCACTACGCTCAAATAGCCTCCACAGTCACCAAAACTCAATCTTTGTGGAACAAGAAATACACATGAAGATGTGCAGCTAAAAAATCGGCAGCAACTGCACAACGCTATCATGTCAGAATCTCTGAATCTTTCCAGCACCAAGTGAGTCTATGCCAGAAAGAATTAAGGCAGGTTCTGGAAGCACAAGTAACTCAGGATTAGCATGATGTACATAATAATGTACATCATGTACATAATAAAGTGCTGCTTGTTCTCCTGTTTCAATGGTGGGCAGGTGGCCTTGAGAAGACTAGCTTTCTGAATCTTTTTCAGTGTTTTTCTTTTTAGGTTTGATAAGCCTGAGTCAAAACAGTAAGGTCCATTCACCAAAATGATGACTGATGTATGCTATTTGAAATGAACGACAGTGTTTCTTTGGTGTATCTGTTGTAACCAGGGTGAACAATTAAAAGCTGTCTAAGCAAAGCTAAACTGGCTGTGACTGTGTTAACTGCCACCACGATTAACCCTCTTTGCCTCTTGAGCTGCACTTGGAGTCCCACGTGACCCAGCTCATGACTGAAATATCTCTGGCTTCAGCACCGCTCTTTTTTAGCTTTGAGGATGGATGGTACAGTATCACAGTTGGCCACAGAGCTCAATCACATGTGGATGAATGAGTGTGGGGACACCTGCGCTGTCTGGGGAAGATTATTGGCTCATGATTGCTGGCTCAGGACACACTCATCGATCTGGGAAGACGGGGCTGTAAGAGAGAAAAACCCAATAGCAAAGTGATGACAAAAAAGGACAGCTTCATGAATAATAATGGGCATCGTACCGAGGGTTTAGAGACACTATTCAACATGTTACTTACAAGGCCGTACTGGATGCGGTGATGCTTAAAATCCCAGACAAATTAATCTCTGCAATAAACAGTTTGTCTGTTGGTGTTCCATGAAAATAAAAGACAAGTGGGAATTTCGAGAAGAGAAAAGCTTCAAAAAGCAGTTAATCCACAAGTCAAATACGCATATTTGGGGGGGGGTTTCTGTTTTTTCACTGGTGTGTAGTGCTGTTCAATTCATTTAGTTTTGGAGACATCCTCTTTAGTGAGTCTTTTTTTCTTGTCTTGAATATAATAGGACCAAATGAAATGTGTCTTCAGGTGCTTAAAAATACTGTTGAAAAAAAAAAGAGAAAAAAAAATAAGCAGCAACACCTCTTTCAAGAAATCATAACTCAGTTACAAAGCAAGTTTAACAAAACTAAAAAATACAAAACTTGTTTCAGGTAAGAACTTTGTTTGTACAAGGGGCTGAGGGGGGGAATGTATGGCCGAAACAGACTTTTAGTTCTTTCATTTTACAGCAAATTGATTAAATATTAATTTGCTTAGGGATTATGTAGGAGTTTATTTCCATAATTCAGTTCAATTCAATTTTATTTATATAGTGCCAGATCACAACAACAGTCGCCTCAAGGCGCTTTATATTGTACAATAATATATACAGAGGAAAAACCTAACAGTCATGACCCCCTATGAGCAAGCACTTTGGCGACGATGGGAAGGAAAAACTCCCTTTTAACAGGAAGAAACCTCCGGCAGAACCAGGCTCAGGGAGGGGCGGGGCCATTTGCTGCGACCAGTTGGGGTGCGAGAAGAAAAGAACAGGATAAAGACATGCTGTGGAAGAGAGACAGAGATTAATAACAGGTGCGATTCAATGCAGAGAGGTCTATTAACACATAGTGAGTGAGAAAGGTGTCTGGAAAGGAAAAACTCAATGCATGATGGGAATCACTCAGCAGCCTACGTCTATTGCAGCATAACTAAGGGAGGATTCAGGGTCACCTGGTCCAGCCCTAACTGTATGCTTTGTCAAAAAGGAAAGTTTTAAGCCTAATCTTAAAAGTAGAGATAGTGTCTGTCTCCTGAATCCAAACTGGAAGTTGGTTCCATAGAAGAGGGGCCTGAAAACTGAAGGCTCTCCCTCCCATTCTAGTTTTAAATACTCTAGGAACAACAAGTAAGCCTGCAGTGTGAGAGCGAAGTGCTCTAATAGGGTGATATGGTACTACAAGGTCATTAAGATAAGATGGGGCCTGATTATTTAAGACCTTGTATGTGAGGAGCAGGATTTTGAATTCAATTCTGGATTTAACTGGGAGCCAATGAAGGGAGGCCAATACAGGAGAAACATACTCTCTCTTTCTAGTCCC
>VUQR01031523.1:0-10411 GCA_015108515.1 Hemichromis elongatus | reverse complement strand
CTCAACCCTAACACCTACCATTTCTTTCTTTTTCCTTCCTTTCTTTACATATTGACTCAAACACTTTGCAGAAGTTTGAAAATTCTGGATAAGCCCGGGACTAGCTGGGACTTAGCAGCCTAAATCTGCAGATTCGAGCTGAGAAGTTTAGCCTGGATTTGTAGATTTCTTCTAAGCGTTCTAAGCTTGAGAGCCACTTTTGGGTTTCCTGCAATGTAATACTTTAATCTCAAAAGAGAAATTAGAAAGATGGATGTTAAAGGTCTTGAAGAAATTTGTGCCATTAGACTCTGTTCAGTTTCAGCAAAGGTACAAACACTTCAGAAATCAGTAAGAAATATATTATTTCTTTAAAGCTGGAATATTTTTTTTGACGTGTAATCATTTTTATCTTACATTAGCAGACCAGCATCAGCAGTAAGGTAGCTAAAAATCCTATAAATAAAGCTATAACTCAGTGTTTAACCTCCATGTAAAGCAGGTTTTTGAGCTGGTGGATGAAAGAAAAAAGGGGGGAAAAAAATTTCTCCACGGTCCTACATTCTTTCTTTACTGTAACATGTTACAGATAATACTGCTGTCTGTGTCTGCAACATATTACATTACATTAAACATTACATTTACTTCCAGGGGTTTACAGCTGTGTGAAGCATTTATATTGGCGTCTGTTTCCCTGCATTTCATTAAAGTGGAATTAGATCACTAGAGTCTGAGTCCTCTTTAGGCCTAGACTGCATAGACTGTGTAATGGAGCCCGTTGGCACAAGCCAATGATAACACCTGTAGTAATCAGTCACATCTAGACTATTAATTACACAACGCATATCATGATAAAACACTGCTGAGGGCAATATGTTTTACTGAGAGTCTATTCTTTGTTTAAATTACCTTAAATAGGCCCCAACTGATCCTGCATTGCTGCCTACAGCTGTCAAAGCCTTAAAAAAGAATACTTGGCACAGTCTGCACCATACATTTATTTGAAGTCCAAATCAGTTACACCCACTCCTACAGAAATTTATCCTGACATGCAAGATAACAGTTATTGGTAAGTAGAAGTAGTTACTGTGTTATTGTCGGGCAAGGCCAGACAGGACATTTACAATCAACTGTTGGCTCAATTCTATTCCCACACAGTATCAACAATCACATTTAGAAACAGTCGCCTTGATATTTAAAGGGATCAGAAGGCAGTTTTTTCCCCCAGTCTGTCCAAACCCAACAAGAGACATGTAAAGAAATGAATAAACTGTGTGTGTCTGCTTTAATACAGGCTAGTACACCCTTAATGCAACCAGCTAGCTAGCGATCACAGCATGTCACTTAATTTGTCAAGACAGCGTTGTCTGGCCTTCATTCTGTGAACTAATTTACATTCAAACCATAGCAAGGCTTCCCAACCTGCAGTGCAAGAACAATGCGATGTCTCATCTTTATTGTTTTGTTTTTAAATAAAGCTTTTGCATCTTTCAGCATCATTAGCCAGAAAAGTGCGAGTTGGAACATTCTTTTGCAAAAATTGCTTTGAAAAGTTTATGGAAGTGGGCTAAATTAGTTTAGATTTATTAACAGTTTCATGTGGAAAAGTCACAACAACAGTAAGAGATGAAGAATACAGTGACTAGAACCATTATCTTTAAGGTTAGAGGTGATTACTGGCTTCTTTGTTGGTAAATTCACACGTGGACATCTTTACCAGACCAGTTATGAGCTCTGAACAAGGTGCTGCCACACAGCCCTGCACAGCATAGAAAGACTTACCTCTACTCTTTATATTACCAGTGAATGTGGTCAAAGCCATGCAGCAGAGGTGAAACGGAAACATCCCCTCACTTCAGTTTTTTTATGGCCCTTTAGAAGTATTCTTCAGTTACCGTTATGGTATCGTGGCCCAGAGTGAACTTGTGCAGGTCTGTGACATCTGTGACTGTCCAGTGTGCCGTGTACACTACCAACAACAGTCAGACTAGATTAGTTTGGGGTTTTTTTGAGAAGTTTTCCACACAGGCTGATATTTCCAGCAAGAGTTGGAACAGAAACAAAAAGAGCTAAAAAAAAGAAAAAAAAGAAAGTGAATATTGAACATGCATCAGACTGTTGTACACAAACAGAAGTGCACATAAGCATATTCATGTTTATAAGTCAATTATATACAAGGGACCCTAGTGCCATAAAATGAATGTAGGCAATTTGAAAAACTTCTGCTTATAAATGCCAAAAAAGAAGCAGAATGACATAACAAATTTCAAATATAGGCTAGAAGATTGTCCTATTGTACTAAGATTAACAGAAGTAAACAGCTGTTTGCATTATTTTAAGTGTAAAAAAAACCTGCCGTAGATATAAATATGTTAGATATGTCAACATAAAAAAATGAATCTTTAAATTAAATGGAAAACTCGTTTCCTCAAAGGTCACGTGGTTGTAATCCTATGTAGTGTAGATCTATTGGTGACATAAAGAGTTTTTAATGGAAAATGACACCACTGGCTGATATTTTGTTTCTGATCCTTCCTTTTAGAAAAAAAAAAACCCCAAACACGCTGCTGCTGACATTAACATTTAAAATCCCATCAGATGGTAAAAACAGAAATGGGTGTTTGGAATATAAAATATACACAAAATGATGGATCCTAAAATCAAACTACAGAATCGATAAAGAAAAAATGAGAATGGAGACGGTGGGTGGTTTGGTGCAGCTGTGTGAAAAATAAGAGAGGCGACGATGATGATTTTCCAACCACGTGATAGTGTCAGATCAATCAGGAGATTCCTCAAGTGGCTGGCTCACAAAGGAAGGGCGGATAAGACTATCGTAGCAATCAGCAGGAGCAGAGACGGGTATAACATTGGTTAATTGAATGAAAAAGTAGTAATACTTCAAGGTTTAATATTCCAGGCTGCTGGTTTTAAAATAGAGAAGTACGACTAACAAAAACCAGGCAAGCTTTATAATGTAATTTTATTTCAAAATGTCCTCAAGACTGCACAGAAGCACAAGGTAGGAAAAACCAAACGAACAGGACACAGAGACGGTTCTTCTTAGAAGAAAATACCTCATGGCTCACAGGATTGGGTATGAGTGGTGGAGTTGGTGATGAAATGTTGATTATTCAGTTGGCAGTTCATAAGCTTCAGATCTCTTCTTCAGGGAATCAGCAGCTTTCTTAAAATGAAAAAACAAAAACAAAAACAAAAACAAAAAAACCCCCACAGAAATGCAGAAAACAATCCTGCTTTGGCAGATTGTAGAAGCAACTGAAAAAAACCTTAAAACCAGCGATTAAGATGGTGCAAGAAAAAAACCCCATTTCTGTAGGAAACAGGATAAAAACACAAGGGTGTGTAACAAACAGGACAGCACAGCAGGAGACCACATGTGGCTCTTTTTTTCCGCTGTTGCACCATCAGCAAGTCAATACTTGAAAAATAAATGGAAAAATTGAAGATATTGACCGAGCAGCTACAGAATACCAAAGTAAAATCCATGTAAAAAGCTCTTTTTCCTTCTCTTTGCTCCTAATTCCTTCCTATTCTACGTATCTGTTGCAGGGCCTATCGGAACCGGTGAGCAGTGCCGTCGTCCATCGTCTGCGGATGCTTCACGGCAGGGCAGGGTCGGAGATGGAGTGTGCAGGGTCGCAGGTGAAGGACACAGTGATGGCGTAGCGTGTCCCCCACGTTACCTTCTCCACGCGGTGGAGGTTCTCTGAGCCGGAAGAGAAGAAAGAGACTCTCCCTAAGGGTGGGGGAAAGGGAATAAAAGGAACTCTTTAGGAGAGAGGAAATGTAAAAGTGGTTCAGAGAAGCTGCTCAATATTTACCGATTCAGATTCAAGACACACAGCTGGTGTTACCATGTGTTGAACAAGGCTTTTAAAGTCAGAGAAAACATCTATTAATCTCAAGGTCGGTTGTTACATCAGAGGTATTGGCACAGAAATCTACTGCCAACCATGCCTCCTTTATAAGATGTGATCAAAAAGTTTTGGGATTACACTTTTACAAATCCAAAAGAGCATTTGATTTAAATGTACACAGTCTGTCCTGAAAGGGCATCTTCTCGTATATTTCCGGACTAATTTTAGGGCCTCTGTGCCGCACGCTGGATCTCCTCCACCGTGTCAAAATGACGATCAACTTGAATTAAATTGTGTGAAAGGGGAGAAAGTTGCACGAAGAGAAATCTGGCAGTGAGGCAGGTGGTGAGTAAAGATTATGCTCTCGTGGCCAAAAACCTCTAGCGTTTTTCGTGTGCTGTGGGGGCTCACAGACACACACGGCAGCGCAGGTCATTCCAGCTCAATATTCTCTCACAGACACTTCACAGCTTTAGAGGAAAACTCTGCACTGACAGATCAACCCCCCCAACCCCTGCCAAAAAAAACCCTCCAGCAGGTATGTTTCTGTTTACAGCCCTTACGTGATGTACTGCGCTGTAAAGATTTCAACAGAGAGAGAAAGGGAGAAAAGAACATACAGGCTCTGTATCATAATTCTTACACAACAATGATCCTGTTCATGAAAGTGTTTTCAGTTTGACACATGAGCTGAGGTTTGCTTTCTGTGCACACTTGAGTCCTTGAACTTGGATCATGGTGAAATCACAAAACGCAAAGTGTCGTTTCCAGGGATGTATATCAACGGCACTGGAAGCTGCTCAAAGGCGTATGAGAAGAGGACTTTAAAGGAAGGAAATAGTTACATTTTTAAATTATGATCACATCTCGTCTCAACAGTCAAAGTAGGAATATAAACGAGTTGACTGGTTTAAACTGTGTGCGATCAGATCTACTCGCCGTCATAGTAAAGATGATGACGATACTTGTTTTTAATGGTTTACATGGTTCACATAATCATTCACGTGATTAGCATATTAGCAACTTAGCATTTGTTACAGAGCAATGCTAGGGTAAGAGAAGTGACCGCATCAGAAATCTGGATAGAGATGTAAATGAAGCTTGGGGTATGTGTACTAGAAATAAATGTGTGGGGAAAAATAGGTTTTTTAAAACGTCTTTCTGGTGAAAAGTCAGTAAACATTTTAAACGATTTTTATGAGATTTAACTGGCTGCAAACATTCAGTTTTTATCAATTACTGACCATGTACATAAAGTTGTGCCCTCCCTAACCATCCTTCAGATAGGTATCTGGTCTTAACCCAAAATAAATGCCTAAAGGGCCTCAAGAAAGCTGTGGTTGAAAACAGAGCGAGGACGCAGCTAGCGAAGCTTGGTATACACACCAGAGGCAGCATAAGCAGTTATTCTGGTTAAACACTTGTCATTACTTTAACAAAGTTGTTCTCAAACTGTGGGGGTGGGGACAGAAAACCTTCAGTTTGGCCGTAGATGACCAGGCTCAAAACCCTGGAGTGAAACTGCATTGAATGAATATGATAAAAATTAAATTGCTGATACTGTTGTGCATACTGAAATGTTTTTTTATATTGTTGATTTATAAAAAAATATATAAAATATGAGTTGTGTGAAGTATCATTGACTTCCAAAGTGAAACATGGTGGAAGTAGTTTATAAGCCAATGGTTTACCTGTTCACTGATAACACAGTCGTCCCTGCTAGAAGACAGCTTATTAACCATGCTTCCAGGTTTAACCTAATCTGGCTTATAAACCCTTAAAACCCCTAAAACTCTACACACACACACACTAACTATAATCACAAATGCTGAATGTTTATTAAGAGCCAGACTTGCTGTTTCGTCGTTATTATGCAAAGCTAGCTAAACCATGTCCTCCCTCTGTATGAAGTTGTATTTTTTTTCCTTTCATTCGCAAAAGGAAAGCAAATAAGAGGAAGTCATTATTAAAAAAAAACAGTATTTGCAATGATGTGGAGTCAAAAACCATTGATAAGGGAAGTGAACACAAAGACAAGTGGTTAGAAGCAATTTACTCATTCTAGGGTTTCGTTTTATTGGACTGAAATGCATTACTTTGACTGAAAGGGTTTTTTTTTTCATTAAATGAACAAACACCGCCTGAGTCGGTCGGGTGAGGTTGCCTCAGGATAAATTCTGTTCATTTATCAGAAGCTCTGTGTCACCAGGCCATCTCAGTTACTAGCCGGTGCTGTTCTACCTGTGCTCTGTGTTAGATAACACATTTCCATTCATGTTTATGCAGCAAGCCCACAGTTGTAGATTGCAATTGAGAGATTTATATTCGGATATCTTTCAGACTCTTGGTTTGCTAACAAACTTACAGTGTCTTAAACCTTTTGAAGAGGATATCTCATTATCTCATGCCGTGAATAAAAAGCTAGAATTGCTCTGTTGCTATAATTTCTCTTACTGGCGCCTTATACGTTTGTGTCTTTGTGTGTGTGTGTAAGACAGTTTGAATCCCCCTAGGTAGCATTAGCTGACAACATCAGAGGTGCTCAAAAACAGGAGAAAAAAAGAAGGAATTAAACCCAAGAGTGCAAGCATTAACACAATAAATACTCTTAAACACGAGTTTTATGTCATTAAAAATTAAAGGTATTTTGAAGTGCTAAAATTAGCTAAGGAACTTTAGATAAACCACCAATTAAAGAAAATAATCATCTTCATCATTTGTGAATGTAAACATTCTAGTGTAGATAGGATAATATCAGTAAATTCAAAATGCAGTTTTGAAATTTGATAATTCAGGGGAAATAAAAGCATTGTGAGAAAAAATAATTGCCCTCTAGCTCTAACAACTGGTAGCGCCATCCCTGGAAGCATGAACTGCAATCAAGCGTTTACGAAAACTGGCAAAACTGGTGTTTTTCGCCTCACTGTAGAAGAATTTTGGCCTTCTTTGTTTGAATTGAAGACTGGAGATGGTTGTTTGAGAGTATATAGACTGCTAAAGGTCATGTCAAAGAATCTCAATCAGATTGGAGACCGGACTGCGACTCGGCCACTTCAAAACCAACAGTTTGTAATTTCGAGCTATTCAGAGATGGCATTGCTGCTGTGTTTCAGATCATTGTCCTGCTGCATAACTCAATTTTGCTTCAGTTTCAGGGCACAAACTGATAGCTGGACATTCTCTTTTAGGATTTTCTAGTAAAAGGTTCAGTCAATTGCAGCAAATCATCCAGGTCCTGAAGAAATAAAGCAGGCAATGAACTTCCACCACCATGTTTGATTGCTATGTTAGTTTTACACCATATGGAACGGGACTCAAACCATTCAATGATGTTTTGTGGCAAATGTGAGACTTTGTTTTCTGTTTGGTCAACAGTGGGTTTCTCCTTGGATCTCTCATATGGAGGCCATTGTTGAATCAAGAACTTTGACAGGTTAGGCATGGAGTTCCTTAGATGTTGTTGTGTGGATAATGGCTCTTTGTGGTTCACTGGAGTCCCAAAGCCGTAGAAATGGTTTTATAACTCTTTCCACAGTGACAGATGTCAGAGACTTTGTTTCTCAGCTGCTTCTTTAGCTTTACCTGCAGTCGTTCTCGATAGTTTTATCACTTTGCGATGTCATGAAAAGGAGTAAAGCATCAGTACATTTCTGTCATTTAATTCAATTCAATTTAATTTTATTTATATAGCGCCAGATCACAACAAGAGTCGCCTCAAGGCGCTTTATATTGTACAATAGTACATACAGAGAAAACCCAACAATCATATGACCCCCTATGAGCAAGCACTTTGGCGACGATGGGAAGGAAAAACTCCCTTTTAACAGGAAGAAACCTCCGGCAGAACCAGGCTCAGGGAGGGGCGGGGCCATCTGCTTGACCGGTTGGGGTGAGAGAAGAAAGGTGTAAAAATTTAAGGATTTGGGGTTTCTACAAAATAAATTTTCCCATGAAACAGGAAACTTTAGAGAAACAATTCCACTACCTGTGCTAATTCTTGAAGCACCTGGGTCAAGTACTACGGAGGAAATTTATCCTCGAAAACCCACGCCTAAGTGATAATACTTCCTAAAGATTGAAAGTATTTGGGTTTAGCTTAAATATGCTACCATTTACAGGATACGCAGCACTGCTAAACCTCTGAAGTCATCGTAGGTAGGGCTGCCACGATTAGTCGACTAGTCACAATTACGTCGACTATCAAAATCTTTCACAACTAATTTAATAGTCGATGCATTGTTTGAAACTTTTTAAGATCCTGAAAGACAGAGGAATAAGTAGTAGAATTTAGGAGTGTAATAACGGACTGGAACAGAAGATGGCGGCAATGCATCTACAAGGATGCCAGCTGCTGTTAAACTCTGAAGAAGACGACGCATTGTCCGGTATCGTAGCTGTGTCCAAATTCAGGGGCCGCATCCTTTGGAGGCTGCATATGTAGGCTGTTGACGTGACGAAGGCTGCCCAAATTCAAAAACTCCTCCAAATGCAGCCAAAAAATCCAACGGGTGTGTCCTTTGTGGCCCACCATATCCCATAATTCATAGCGTGGCCCAGCCAATTCCAGTTTCCAACAATGGTTTTAATATTACTCTTATTACTCTTTCTGGGTCACCAAATAAACTTTTAAGATATTTTCAGGCGAGAATGTAGCTGTAGCTTGATTATCAAGACATCACATATTTGCAAAAGTGCTCTGACATTTTCGGAGCATTTTTGGATCAGCTCGATAGCTAGCTGGGGGTTCAAGGCTCACTAGAGCCGGCGAGAACGCCGGGCTCCCTGCACATTGTTTCAAACCCCCCTGCAGTTTTACAGTACTCAGATTAAACTTGATATATAAGTTACTTAGATAACTAAAAAATGTTGTTTTTTGGCTTTTTTTCAGTGTTTTATTTGTTCCCGAGTAAATCGGTTTGGCTGAGATTAAAGTTATAGTTTTCACAAAGCTGAAAAAACATCAAACAGAAAACTGATTAAACAGAAATCTGATTTGGATGAGAATTTACTCCAACGTCCTGTTATAAAAGTTTAATAAACTTATCTTTATTTTTAGTTAGAACACAGCTTAAACACTTCAAACAGTGAGCTAATGATAGTTATATAAGAGGAAATGCATGCTGATGCGATAAGCTGTACATTTTATGTCCAATGGATGCATGATCGCAAAAAATAATCTGTGACTAGTCGACTATTAAAATAACCGTTTGTGGCAGCGCCTAATCGTAGGTGGCAATTAACATTGTGTTCACCAAATGTATAGGGAAGTTTTGCCTCATGCTACTCATGTGAATTCAATCATGTCAGGAACCCATGAATATTTGCCCATAACCACCAATGCAATGAGGAAGAGCACAGGTCCAAAAGTAAAGCTGAACCATAGAGATTCAACTGCCACCAAATGGCTTTAAAAGGCTTGTCCTCCTTTTCCAATTGTTATTGTCAGTAGCATAACGAGAGAAGCTGATAGATTTTTGTGTTTTTGTCAAGTTAAAATATTAACTTCAATATTTTAAGAGGCGTTAAATATTTTAACTTGAGTATACACAGATTTGCCTCTCTTTAAAAACCCTGTTGTAAAATTTATTTTTATCTTAGCTTCCTTTATTACTTCCTGTGTTAGTTTATTACTGGTTCTTGAATATAATGTGTACTTAATAATGTACAGCAATGATATTTTGTTGTACAATGTATGATTTCTTTTTATTATTTCATGCAATTTCCTTGGGAAACTAGCTTTGTTCTTTTGTACGTCAACAACTGAGCATAATGTCAGAGTTTGACTGACAGCAGCTAGCAGGCTGTGGTCCGGCAGCAGAGCGAGAGAAACTGTGATTAATTTTTGATGGATGGAGTGAGAAAGTGAGGACCACACGCCTCCAACTAGACCTCAGTGAGATCTGCAGCTATGTTTACATGTAGCTTAATGTGCTGCAACCATGCATCAAAACAGGCATCTAGCCTTCAAACTAAATGTTAGCACACTTTCCCTGGTGATGTGTGCTTTTTGAAGCACGAATGTGTGAAACAAGACATGCTCATATTTTCAGGAGAAGGAAAAAAAAAGACTTAAGTAGTAAAGCTAAAGTGAGTTATTTTAATATGTAGATGAAGCAGGATGTGGGCTCTTTGTTGGACAGATAGCCGACACGCCAATTATCGGGTGCCGGAATGCATGATCGTTAGTTTTAGCCAACTTACACTGGCTTCCTGTGAAATTTCGCATTGATTTTAAAATTCTTTTATTCACTTATAAAATCTTAAATAACACTGCCCCTAGCTATTTAACATAACTTCTTTATTTGTATAACCCTATAAAAGCACTAAGATCTTCTAACCAGAGGCGATTGTGCCTTTGCTATTGCAGCTCCTAGACTGTGGAACAACCTCCCTATTGCCATTCGCTCTTCTGAGACTGTTCAGTCTTTTAAATCTCGTTTAAAGACCCATCTTTTTACTCTGGCTTGGATGTAAGATAGTTTGATTATCATTGGTTGGTTTCTATGGTTGTCTCGTCTTGCGTTGTATTTGTAGTATTTTTAGTATTTTTA
>VUQR01031522.1:0-12215 GCA_015108515.1 Hemichromis elongatus | reverse complement strand
CCCACCTTTTCAATCTTACGCTTTGGTAGAGAATGGTAATTTTATCCGTGGGTCCGTTTTGGTAAGAAAAAAAGATTGACTTTAACAACATCCGGGTCAGGCCTTCTTCCTTCTTCTTCTAAATCGCGTGTGGTAAACAGCTAGAACCACCTACTCCAAAGCCTCATAACCAATGAGATCGAAGCACTGGAAAGCCCCTCCCACTGAGACTTTCTTTAAAACGCAAAAGCAAAACCTCAGGGCTGAAGCACAAAGGACACGCAGCAGAATCAAAACATGCATTTCAGAATAAAAGCCTAAATGGTCAAAATGAAGCAGAATTAAGTCAGAACTAAAAAATTGTTTCAAATTAAGAAAATATGAATAGTTAAGAAGTAAAAATAAGTTTGTGGTTTAGAAAAATAAATATTTACTTATGAAATAGTTTATTTTGTTTTTGGAGTGATTTGTTGCTTTTGATTTTCAAAATTTTACTTTTGAATTTTACAATTTTGATTATAAATTTTTATATTTTGGTAATTCCTTTTGGCACAAATCTTATCCCATAACACTTGTTTAAAAACAAACAAAAATGCATTAAATCAGTACTATTTTTATACCTGCAGGAGTGTAGTGTATATCTTACTTACATAATCTCTATTCTGAGCTTGTATGTGTTGTTTGTTTCAGTTTCCTCTGTAAGAAAAAAGTAAAAGAAAAAAATAGTACATAAACAAATAAATGAAATTGAAGCAAAAAGGCCTTACGAAATTAAAAAGATCAATTAAAGCCAAGCAATAAGGACATTACATTACCTGGAATGAGTTCTACAGAGAGGGCAAAATTCTGACAGTCACTCTTGTGTTCTTTGGGCTTAGCATAATATGTTGATACCAACTGTTGCATAGAAAAAAAGTGTATTTTTATATTGTGTGACAAAGAAATAGGCATAAGTCTTGGTAATACTTCTTTTTTAAAAGCCTTGATCTAGGAATTTAAAAATAATATTAGAATCACATAATACTTTATTAATCTCAGAGGAAATTTTGTTGCAGCACCTAGAAAGTTGATTGTGCTCATCTGCATGTAGCGTTTTCAGTGGAAGAAACATTTAGGACACCCACACTAGTTGTGGAATCAGTGCAATCACAGCATTGTAAGATGGTGAACGATGTACCCTTAGGCCCTCCTCTTAAATTCTGAGATGATCTTTTCTTTTTTATGTAAATTGCCTCCTTGACTCCCCGCTCACTAGGATTCCTTCCTGTCCAGGATGTGTATATCCTCATTACTGAAAGAGTGGCCACTGTTATGTAGGTATAAATAGACTGCAGAGTTCTGGCCTGACAAGGTAGCTCTTCTGTGTTGTGAGCCTTCTGCTTAGCCAGAGGTTGTTTGGTGTCCCTGATGGTTAAATCATGGGAATCCTGGCACTAAACAGCGTAAAATATATTACTCCATTTGTGCCAAGAAACCCAATTCTTGGGGTGGACCACACCAACACAAATCCCCATCGTAATGCGGACACACGTGAACTTTCTCCGAGTATTTAGGTCATCCTGTACAACTACCTCCACTGCTTCAGTAACTGAAAAGCAGTTGCTCCAAGACAGCAAAAGCAGTAACTAACTAAAATAAACCAAACTAAATAATACAATATTACAAATTTACAAAATATGAAAAATAGCTCTAGTAAATACAAATAGTGCTGATAAATAAATAATATTGCTGCATATAACACAGAATTACACTGAATTTAATATAGTATTAATAATAACACATTACTTACTGTCACTGTTGCTTCTCCTGTTCCTCTAGCAGTAACTGTGACATTCCTGTTTATATCATTAACCTGTTGGGATTGATATGAACAAACATACAAAAATAGTAAAAGGAATTATAAAACAGATAAGGTCATTCGAATCCAACCCAATGTGGAGGTAAAAAATAATAATGCCTCACTACTAAATTTATATTGAAATCTATCTCATTAATTCAATATGTTACGAAAAAGCTGAAAAAGGTTTAAGTGCTTCTGTGTGGTGAGATGAATTTCATAAAGGATACTGAACACATAGCCAATGTTTTTTGAGATGGATAGAGTGGTGCTTTAACAGGACTGGGATTCTCATAAAAAAAATCTAATAATTAAATATCTTGTAATGGTTGACATATTAGTTTTAATTTTACGTGTTATTGGAGTCCAAAAAACATATTTTATTTATCAGTCAAAGGCCTCTAATGCCATAAGTCATGAATATCTGATGACGGCAAAAACCTCAGAAATATGAAGAACCTGTACTGTAAATAAACTGCGACAATCAGATGCGACAACAAAACTGGAGAACTTGCCAAAAAGGTGTATGGTCAGGGTGTTTGGCATCAGCTGACCTATTTTCTCTATACAGTGGGTACATCATGACAGTACATCAGATTAAAAGAATGCGACACATTGTTGTTGATGGGCACCTCATAAATAACCTGAGATAGACAGATGACACTGTAATCTGGTCTTTAAGCCTGACGTCACCAGTTGTGTCTAGGCCCAAACTCCGCTGCAGGTCCCTGATTCAAATGATCACTGAGAGTTGAAAAACTGTCTAAATTCTTTCATCTGTAATAAAATGATCAATGTTGCTGCTTTACCAGGTGTAACAATTTAATTTAACATCCAGTTATCCATAAAACCAGAATGTATTAAATTTAGAGTTAGAGGTTAGCAAGAAATTAGCTCACTAGTTTCCATCTAAATATAATATACCATGTTCTGACTGAGAAAAATTAAGATGTACAGCTCTGCTATCACTTCCAACATACATGAAGACAGCAAAGTAAACAGCAGTGACATTTTTAGGGTTACTGAAGTTGGACTAGCTTGTACATAATGATGTGCTATGTTAATCCCTAGCGACTCAGCTATAAACAGTATAACTGCAGGATGAACGCTAACTTTTTTCTACTTGATAAAAGTTAACGTGAGGGTTCCTGATGGTTGGGGACAAATGCAATCAAGGCAGGATGCTGTAAACGGACCAAACTTCAATCAGGAGAACAACTCAGATAATTGATCCACAATACGAGGTTAGTCATTAATATAGTGCTGCATTGGCTGGGCTGTAGTTACATCGTAAGGGTTTAGAAATTGAGCTTTAAAATAAATAGTAATAACAACCGAGATAGGCCGACAGTGATCGCTGACTGTTTTTAGAGGGGGGCTTTGGGATTAAAGAAAATAAGATACAAAGCATTAAAACATGTTAAAAACACAAAGGCCATATTAAAGATAGGGTAGTTTGGGCCCGGAAGCAGGAATTATCACGTCATCACTTAAAGACCGGATTATCATTATACATGGTGACTTTTCTTTTTAATGAAAGAGTGTGTTCTTACTTTTAAAGTTCTTGTAGCATAGTAGTTGCCCCAGTTAAAATTGTACTTATTAGGCCATGACATTCCTGGCAACTGGATGTCCACATCCAGATCATACTGTATTTCTTTAGCATTGACCCAGTACTCTGCTACAGCCTGATAGACCATTAGAGTAGCCTGGAGAGAGACAAGTAAGGGAGATAAAGAAAGACAAAGGTTATAAGGTAATATTTATAAAATATCTACATGAGATATCTTGATTGATGGGAAGTTTTGTGTTACCTGAGTTGGTCCATAGCCTCCGCCCACCTTCTGCTGTTGGCTCAACCATCTCACAACAGGTCTGGCGTCTTCAAAGTTCTTTTAAAAACAGGAAAAGACAATAGTAGAGTTTAGGAATAAATTATAGAAAAGTTTATAAGATTTCTTCTTATGGTCAAAACCCTAAAGCTTTAGGACTTGCAATCTTCTTTTTTATTAAGATATAATTAAAAAAGTGAAAACAATTGCACTAAATGTTGCAAGAAAATGCAAGAAAACAGTCACAAACAAGAGCCCTCAGAACTGTCCACGAATAGTAAAGGCTATACTGAAAGTTTTATGATGTTTTTATTACAAGATGCTGACATTATCTGCTTTTATAACAACATGCTTTGGCTTCTATAAACTTCAAAAACGTGAGTTTTTAAGATAAATTCATGCAGCATGCGATTTTGCTAAACTTTCTCAATTCATTGTAAAGTAATATGGCATTGCATTCAAAAAAGAAAAAGTGTAATTTATACAGCTCTTTCTGTGGACTTTCCTATCATATTTGATACAATATTTTTTTTCCAAAGGTCAACTTTGACCTTGGGCGCTAACAATTAACTTTAAAAACAAATGCTATGACAACCTTAGTACTCACGTTCCCAAGGCCTAGTATATTGTTGTGAAGTTTGAAGATAATTGATAAAAATATAATATAGGGATCTGACAGACTTTTATATTTGGAGTGATCTTTACCTTGACCCAGTTTTCAAAATAAATCAGCTTGAATTATTATTGAACTATTATTGAAAATGATATCTTAAAAATTTACATTGGATCGCTAACAACATGTCAAACAGATACATTAGAATTGCTCTGACAAGTGGTCCATTATGGTATTTCAATACTATAAAACAGATTTTTAATTATTTTTGTATCACGAACCCCTAATATTTTAGTACTGCATGAATGACGGATGTTTCACTGTTTGTATAAATTTGGACATCTTCACCTGGGTCTTGACAAGAGCAAGAAGGGCATAAGCTGTGGCCTCCAGGGTATAAACAGATCCCCTCTGCACAGGCCAGTGAGATAGCTCTGAAAGACACAAATATAGATTTTTTTAAATTTTTGTTATTATAAGCTTGATAAGATATAAGTTATTAGCTTGACTTGTTGTATAGATCAACACACAAGACGCTAAGAGTAACAAAGCTTTTTACTAGATACATTTCTCGATAAATTTATTAGAAATGGTAAATGGCCAGTATTTATATAGCACTTTACTAGTCCCTAAGGACCCCAAAGCGCTTGACATTACAGTCATCCACCCATTCACACACACATTCACACACTGGTGATGGCAAGCTACATTGTAGCCACAGCTGCCCTGTATGCACTGTATGCACAGGTGGGAGGCAGAGTCCAACAAAGTACTTTGTTACTGTACATGAGTAGATTTTTCATCTTTACTGAAGCATTTTTTTATGACAACCTTTTACTTTTATTCCCTATATTTTTACACAAAAGACCCCCAGGCCACGGTACCGGTCTGTGAGTTGTTTTGTACCAGTCCGCAAGAGTTGAGGCTCGGGTGTGAAATTAGGGTTTTCAGGGTTTTTATATTCTAAGGAGCTGTAAAGAAAAAGGCGTCTGGACTTCTTTAGGTTGCTTTTCTTCTTTTTTTCTTCTTTTTTCTTCCTTTTCTTTACAGCTCCTTAGACTACGATGACCTGGATGACTGAGAACCTTTACAGACAGGGTTTTTATAGTTAACTCGGTTTCCCTGGGTCTTTTCCCGTGTTGTAGTTGTGTGTCTTATTTTGAAGGTCAGTCTGTGAAACTTGTCTTGTCTGAAATTAAACTGATCTGTGGCACAAAAAAGGTTGGTAACCACTGTTATAAAGCATTTGAATAGCAAAATGAACTGGAACTATTGCGGGTGTCCAGAGATTGTGGTTGTGGTACAGCATCTATCTAATACTACTGAAGAGGAGCATAAACAGAGTAAAAAATTTTTACTAACAACATTACATTAAGTGGCATGTTATTTCAAATTCAATGGTTATCTCTGCTCAACAAACATCAGCAAACAGACAAACTGTTTGAGTGCCGTTAACTTAGTCAGAGATCGAGAAAGATGTAAGAAAGGTTATATTTCAAGAAAAGGACTGACCAGTGACACTTCATAAACTGCAAATTTAAAGTTTTCATATAATGTTCTCATTTGTGATCACAAATTGGAACTGTATATGATGTGATTTAATAAATTCTGTATTTTCAAAATTTATATTTCAGATTTAGGTAACATCAAGTCTAACAATCATTGTCATTGAATATGAAAAAATGTATAGTTGCTATTGGTCTAATGCCATATGTTATATGTGTGAACAAACCTGGAGAAACAAACTTGTAGAGGGTCTCTTTGTTCAGTTTGTTTTCATTAGCCAGCGCATATGATGTCATGGCCACAGCATAAGGGTTGGTGAGGCTGGGTAGGCGGTTCTCCAGGTAGCCCACTGCTCTCTGTATGCTACCTGGCAAATTCTGGGTTTATTAAAAAGGAAGTAAAAAAGAAAGATTATATATAATAAAGCAAAACATTAAAGAAAACATAACATTAACCCCTGTCTATGTTGGAATATTGGTTCTTCTATGAAAGTGCAATAAAAAGTGTTACTTTTTGATTATGTCAGATACTTTGAAACAACAGTGTTTACGCAGGAATGATTGAGACAACAACGACAGTAAAACAATTTCGTGGCTCCTCCGTCTGCTTGTTTACTTTCCACATAAACCTTTCACAATAAAGAAGAAGATCCGGTTGAGTTTTTTTTTTTTAAAATGTAATCACGTGAAATCGTATGCAGAGTATTTACGGACAAGAAGCAGAAAAGAGCCGTCAGGTGCTAAAAAATAAACCTTAGAACATGCTTTTCACTACAGCATGCCGTTTAAAAAATACAAAGATAACTGCGTCTGTTTCAACTTATGTAACACCCAACACCAGGTACACGACGCCCAACTGAAAACACTTCAAGGAAGCTGAGTTGCCCGAGATTCAGAATTTACAGAAAATGTAAAAATTTTTGTTATATGTATCGTTGTCGGGACGATAGATGTCTTATATCAGGATATGAGATTTTGGGCATATTGCACAACCCTGTGTAATACTCTTCTTAGAATGACTAACTAGCTCTACACCATAATACGATTGCAAGTAAAGTAAAAGGATAAATAAAAGTGGTGAAGTAAAAAGAGCAAACACTGCATGCAGGTGAGATACTCACAGTGACTGTACCAGAACATATTGAGCGTGACTCCTGCATTGCAATGAGGCAGAAGGCTGTCATAGAGGCATCTGAATCTAATCCAGCCACATCACCCTACAGATGAAGCACAAACATTTTTTTATTTATTTTTTTTTATCAACAGAGCAGTTGTATAACTTTCATTTAGAATTTAAAGTACAGAAGAACTGGTGTTAATGAAATCAGTCCACTCACTGTCATCTCTTGATGGATTACAGGTGTAAATTCTTTAAAAACACCATCAGGTTGTTGTCTTATGGAAATTGACTTGACGGCATCACATATCACATGATTTAGTATTTCAACCTGATCATGGGCCATTGCAAACACCTTGGCAACATAGGCAGTCAGCCTTATAGAGAGGAAATGGGGGTACAATAGCTTAGTAATTTTTTTTTTGCCCATAAAATATATTGGCAGTACAAAATCAGAATTTCAAGCAGCATGTGCAAAATATTTTGTGCCTCACCAGGTGCTACTTGGGCGATTGGTAAATGCAGCAAAAGATCCATCATTTTTACGGAAGGCCAACTCATTTGTGTAACCTTGACGAAACAATTAAAAAAAATAAAGCAATTTTTACTTATTACTATTCAACTTGTCTCTGACTTATCTATTAGAAGCAATTTTGAGATGATCAGTGTGTTTATTGAAAGAATTTATGTACATATGTGGGAGCCTACCAGTTTTTATGTACTGGAGGGCTTCATTACGTTTCTCAAAGCCCACAGTTTCCCATTGGTTCGTTTTGTCCAAATACAAGGTTGCAATAACAGGCAGAGTCATTACCATCATGTTCTGCTCTCCAGAGCCTGCAGGTTGTCTGATTAGAGTACCCATTGAGTTACCACTAATAGGATTCTCTACCAGCTGAGATAACTGTTCTCTCCCTGCATGTATACACATTAAAACAAGGAGTTAAACAAACATGTAACAGTTCACAACAATCATTAAGGTAGTCAGTTCCGAGTGACAAAAATAATGTACATGAATTCAAGGTTCAGGGTGATATACATTGTCAAAATATTACTCACCCGTCACAGAAATTTGTGTGCTACTAGGTGTGTTTGGAACCAAAATGCTCCTAGGAATACCACTGTTGATAACCTCTTTCTGTACACCATCTAAAGAGAAAAAAATGTTAATATTAGGAGATCAGTTATTAATTGAAAAATCATGGTGTGATTTTATAATCATCACTTTTTAATGGATAAACTCACTTTCTCCTTTCTTCACAGGGTCTAAAGTCACCATCTGTGGATGTTTAACCAGTATGCCCTCAGGCTGGAAAATAGACATTTGAAGTCAATATTATTTTAAACAGTTTCAAATATAATCCATTATTCCAATTTGCACATCCTTTGTATGGAAGGTTACTCTGATACTGGATGATCACTATAAAATTATGCAATGTGAACCAGACAACTGCAGAGTAAAGGGCTACAACTGGCAGATCAAATAAATAAATATTATTAGCAGAATGTAGTTATACCAACAAGGTTATGGGTGTTTACAAGTCATACGCACAGATCAACTGTAGCAGCCATCATCAATATTGGTATAAAACCCTTTTCAACCACATTATTTTTGACCTGCCATTGTATGAAATTCAGAAGTCTTCAGAAGAGGATGCAACTATGTTTTAGCATGCTTGTATGTCTGTTGTCTCAAATAGTCTCCAGTTGCTGCATTTTTTTAACTTGGAAAAACTATTTACCCAGATGAACATATTGGGACAAATTCTGGACAAATACCAGGAGTGATGATAACCCTTATGTTTAGAAATGAAATATAGCTTAAGCATATTTTTTATTTTGCCTCAGTTTAGACATTTTCACCCCATTTCCCCATACTCATATTTTAAATAAAATCAATTTTCCAAAATGGACATGAAAAAAAATTTAATGTTTTCACCAGCACCATTACTGTTAGTATGTTTCATACTTTCTTCACAAAAAAATCGCTATAATCATTATAGTTATATTCTTTGACACTAATAATGATGTAGTGAAAGGACTAATCAACACAGAAGGTTAACCTACAAAATTATCAATTTGATGTTTGGTCTGGGATTGAGCCCATTTCTGTTATTGTTTCTGTCTTTCTGTCTGTCTCTGTTTTGTGCCTAAACTTTAACAAACAATAACCTTGAAATTATCATTTTAACAGTTTGGGGAGGGCTGCTCACATTCAGATAACAAAAAATATACTGGTTTTATTAATAGGGAATTGCTAGCCATTATATTTTGTGACTAATAAAAAACACTGGTTTTCTTACCACCACCCTTAGATACTTCATAACTCCATCATTGAGATGTGAACCCTTAACAGCTGCTTTAACCTTAATGCGGCGTTCTCCCTCCTTCATGGGAATAATGATGAAGGGTACAGATCGTGTAGTCCCAGGCCCAACAGTGACCTCCTGGTGATACCTACCACGATTGAAAGCTGAACTACACACGTTTTCCTCCTCAGTCAAATCAACGCGTACCTTTAAAAAACAACAACAGAGATAGAAAAGAGACCAAGACAAATTCTAATTTTAAGGATCTTATGAAGTCCTCAGATGCTGATGATTTGTTAAACATTCCTTTCACTTTTGTTATTTCAGTTACCTCTTATTTATAGAAAACTATGGTAATAGACTCAACATGAAAAAGGGATTGTACTCATCAGTTTTAGTTGATGATAGCCCAAATATAAAAATCCAATTTTATTTGAGAAAATGTAATGATCTCATCAAATAAAAAGTATTTTAAGGACACAACATAAATATGCAAATATGAAAAAGCCCAATATTACACTTATGAATGGCACTGTGTTTAAGTCCTGTAATTACTGTTGTTCTGTACTTACAGTGATTTGTTCAGGACTGTAGTTGTGGAGTATTGCTTTGATTTCTATCTTCTCTCCATGTACAGCAGAATAAGGCAGCCTGAGATCAATGAAGAAATCCTTCTTGACAATGACCTCAAATGGATCACCGACACAGATTCCTTAAATAAAATGTGTGGGAAACAATGAAATGGAAAAACAGAAAAAAGGGAAGGGTAGGCAAAAGAAAGCAAAACCATATTTTCATCACTCACCATGAGTTCTTGACAGACTGATGGCGATGAACTTCCAGGTTGTGATTGAATCTGGCAAAGGACCATTTTTCACTAATGATGTGGTTTCACTGAAACACAGAAAAGTGTTAACAGTCTGAGGGGTAGCTTGAGATGTAACTGTGATAATAATTAACTTATCAGTTCATTTGTATTGGTTTGTGTGTTACAATGACTCACCAATTAGGTTCGTGTCTAGGACAAGGAGGTAGTTTAATTTCTGACCACAGCCAACTTTCAGGGAAATAGGTACGAGAAACAATTTCATCGCTGTCCGTGAAACTATCGTTTTCTTCCTCATCTGGATTTTTTAACAAGATAACAAAAATTATATGATTTTACGAATTTTATGAAAATAGTATGACTATAGATAACCACCTACCATTTCGTTTCCATCTCTTACTATGAGGCAGTTTTACGTCTTCCTTTCTTTTCTCTGCTCGAAGGGTTTCCACATCATGGCAGCCTTGACAATTGACGATGTACTCGCTGCATGCCTCACAGTTATATGAAAGGGGGATTTCTTTAATGCCATCCAGACAACACTCAGATTCCACTGGGTCTGTATAATTGTTTACTGAAAACAGAGAGGGTTATGGAAGAAAGTATGAAAACTGTGATTAACTGCAAGTTTAAGCTGCAAATATTTAAAAAAAAAATAAATGTCAGAAGCATTATATAACAATTTTTTGTTGCTTTGTAAAAACAGTGATGTGTGTGAAATTATGAATTAATATGTGGTCATTTGTGTAGGGCTGGCATACTTACCTAAACTGCTTCTGGCATTCATTATAGCAGCATTGCGTTTCTTCCTGTGCACAGTGTGGCATTTAAGTTCTGTAAGATGCAACATAGATGAGATCTACCATAGCTATAATTTTGGCACAAGAGAAAGTTTAAAAAGTGATATTTAAAAATTGATCAATAGCAATACACTCAAAAATAGAATGTTCCAACATGTTTCAACTATTGATAAATTTGTGATGATTAGGAAACAATATCATCATTAATGGGTCCAGCATTGAAACTGAAAGAAAAGTTTATTTAGAGAGGAAAAGTACACTTGCAACCCCATTAAAGAAATGAGTGGAGTATTATTTTAAATGAAATATTGTCACCTTGCCTGTGTGTGGTCCCAGAACCAGTGTTAGTCTCAAACAATAGCCCAGCATCAAAGAAGACACCCATACTGTCCTTTCCTCCTCCAGGTGTGCAGCCTGTGTCGGATTTCTCTACTATGTCCCAAAGCTGCAGGTTAGAAATATAAACGCACATTTTGTACCATTAGGACTTGGAGGACTTGCATTTTTTTTTTAAAAACATCGGAAATCAAATAGGTGTTGTCCTTTTTAACTGTTACCAAGCGTTAGGTGATAGGGGTTCATATGACTGTTGGGGTTTTCTGTTTTTTTTTTGTATTATTGTAGAATCTTTACCTTACAATCTAAAACATTTTGAGACAATCTGTTGCTTTTACTGGGGAGAGAAACTCTTCTGCAGCTCTGAGGCAGACAATCACTTTGAAAAGTGAATGAATGAAAGAATCGTCCTTCGCTCCAAAGAAAAAGTGCAAAGAAGCATAAATTGGGGTGACATTGTAAAACCTGTAGATCAGCCAAAGCAGTTTTTTGAGAACCTCAATATAAGATAAGATAAGATAAGAAATACTTTATTAATCCCGAAGGAAATTATGGTTACAGCAGGCAGCATGCCGCGCACGCGCACTTACAAAGGAACCTTCCGACCAAACATACACAGACATCACATAGGGACACAGGTCAGATAGGTAGGCTGATAGGAATAAACAGCGAAAATACACAACATGAGGTGAGAGGAGGAGAAAAAGCTCCACCCAAACTGAGCTCCTTATGGGAGAACAGTTTGAGAACAGAAAAAAACACCTCAGCACAAAAAAGCACATTACTTTAGACACATGACACCATACAGCACATCACAAGCAGTATTGGGGTGGGTGAGGGGTGAGACGGTAGCCAGCTCGACACAGCATCCCGCCCTGCAGCCTTCAGGCAGCATGCTAGTTCGCGCACGCGCACTTCCAGCGCTGGGTAGACCGCCATCCGACCTGGCCTTGGAGATAAGCATACGAAGGCGTTAGGAACCAAGAGTCTAAACACAGTTTGTTATCAGGGGAGAAGTTGATTGTTATGCTTCAGCTCCAGCCTTGAGATCCCAGCTGGCG
>VUQR01031520.1:0-31897 GCA_015108515.1 Hemichromis elongatus | reverse complement strand
GTATCCTTCCTGAAAAAGCAGATATGCTTATATTTCTGCAAAAGACTTTTTAATTCTCCATAGTTGATGGATGCAGAATTGCACAGTGCACAGTTCCACTGGACTTGAGTTGATTGTATTTGTTGCTGCTGATATAGTTTTATTTTTGAGTGCCCAGCTCATATATACTTTTAAAAAGGAGAGTGTAAATGTTACTGGACATTCTTGTGTAATTGCCACTGAATCATTTATGTTATACTTTGTTATTGCTACAAAAGAATATTTATTTTATTATTATTTTACATTTACAACTTGTTTTTTTCTGGGGTCCTCGTGGCCCCCCATCGAGGAGCAGTAGGCTGTGGATCTCTTAAGATCTCACTGTTGGGTTTGTAAGGTCATGCTACTCCTACATTTCTGTCTTGTTCAAAGATAAGATATAAAACAAAGTTCAAAGCTAATCAACCTGTGTGTTCTCCTTTTTTAAAAATAAGAATCGATAAAGAATCAAATTGTTAAACAGAATCAAAAATGGAATCGGAATCGTGAAAATCTTATCAATACCCATCCCTAGTGTTAAGTGACAGGTATGATATTTACTGGCTCTGTGACATTTCCCTTGAAATTATATATGTTACGGCTAGTGTGGGTTAGCCGTGTGGAGGATGAAAAGGAGGATCCAAATGTAGGCATGAAGTGAAGGTGAAACGGTGGTTTTACTTACAGTGGTAAAAATAACAAAACAAGAACAAGACATAAGACTAACTAAACTTCAAATGCAAATGCAGGCAGGTCACAGGAGAGCAGACGGGAGGGGCAGGGTGAACGACAGCATAGATACACAGACGAACCAGCAATGCGAGCATGGCAAGACACGACTTAAATACACATGAAGGCACACGGGGAGATAACAAGCAGGTGGGGAACACAGCTGGTACCAATGGGACTAACAAGACAGAGGGAACACGGCAAAACTGAACACAATCACATAAGACACAGACCTTCACAATGAAACAGGAAACAAGAACACACTACATGAAGACGCAGACTAGGCACAGAAATAGTCCCACATAAAACCCGTGAACACAACCCAAAAACAGAACCATCATAATAATAAACAATAACTCACCAAAACCCGAGAACCCCAACACACTCCATAATGCCAAAATATGAAAGAAAACATAAGAAACTCAAAAGCTGGGTCGAACTGACCCAGGACCGTGACAATATAGCAAAATACTGAGCTGACTGACAGTTTTCACACTATTGTAAACCACCTGCTTCACTTATATATTTGAATTCAATTCTCTTGAACTCACATGAACTGCTGACTTGACCAAGAACCAACAGATGGGATGTTAAAACACCACACGGATAAACCCGCTTCTGGGTCATTTCAAACTTGGAAATCGACTTGCCAAAGCTAATGAAGCCTATTGATGTGCGAGGGAACGTGCGCTCCGTGTTTCCTTTCCATACCGAGGTTAAGTGGTGTATCCAGCTCTACATTACACCCGATACAACCCCTGAAATTTCTCCGTTTCTGCAGAACAGCCATATGTATGCGTTCCAGTCGGTGTGAATGTCTCGGGAGGAAGCGCACGAAAAGATCAATTTTCCCTCCACTGTAAGGGCCGTTTAAGGTGAATCTCGCTCTTCCAGTCATTTGCCACTCTCGTTTTCCCCGGAGGAAGCCTTTAGAGCTAAGCCGTTGAAATCCCAGTCGATACCCCTCGCTCCAAACAAAACTCGAAACTTAAGGCAGAAGATGAGACACAGAGAATGCAGCTCAGAGTGCAACTCTTTAAAAACTGTAAACCAACACAAACTACAGACACACAGCAAAGCACACTCATCCACAAACTCTACAGTACAGAAGAAATGTAGCAGAGCAAGCAACAGCACGGATTGTGTGCTCAGATTGACCACACAGACACACACATCCTGTGGGAGGCTACAGTCCATTTATGAAGTAATAAAAACAAGGCTGCCCAGTGGTCAATTTATGCAGACAGCTCTGTATCGACAGAAATAAACACAAGCCAATGAAACTGCTGAGCTCTAGCCAAACACTTCAAATGTGCCGGAGTGTCTCAATGTGTGTGTGTGTGTGTGTGCTGATCCCAGCCTGCTGCTGCAGCAGTTTGAATGTGCAATTACCAGCTAAGATGCTTCTGTGACCACTGCTGAAGAAAGCTCTCTGATGGTAAAGACGTGTCGGTCCAGCCACGAAAAGGTACATCCCGTCAGACTGCGCATTGCCCCCATGTGTGTGCATGTGTGTGTGTGTGTGGCTAAGTGAGTGTTGGCAGACAAAATTGATGTTCCTCAAGGGAATAGCAATTTCTCTCTTCTGTGCGGAGTTGGTAGAAGGCCAGCTGTGATTGGTTTTTCCTCTACATCCCTTCATCATAATAACAACTTGATTCTGGCGTCTGAAACGCACACGTCCTCTCTTCCTCCGGCCCTCGCTGGATTACTGACTCCTGTCTTATAACTCTTTAAACACACACACACACACACACGGTGCAGCTTCACCACTTATCTTGTCGTTTTGCTGTTTTTTTCTATCCCTCTCTTTGTCATATTAATTCTCTCCCTGTGCTTTCCTCTTCTCCAACGGTCTAGCCGCCTTTTCCTTTATCTCCACTCACTCCTCTCCTTATTTCTCCTCCTCCTTTCCATTCCCTCCTCTTCTGTATTTTTCTTATCCATTGCGTCCCTTTTTTCCTCCTCTCATCTGCTCTTCCTTACCTTCCTTCTCCTAGTTTCTTCTCCTTGTTCTCCTCTCTGCTCGTCTCCTACCTGAGGCCCTCTACCTCCTGCTGATTCATTAAGTAAAAATGCAACTTATTAACATATCTGTTCATGTGAGCACTTAGGGTTATTTCTGCTTACTTTAAACATTTGTCTAATAACTCACTCTTTCCTTTTCATCTCAGTGCTATTTATTATGAGGCTTAATTTCCTTTTCCTTTAAGCTCTCTTTCCTGTTACTCATTTGCATCGTCTCTCTCTCTCTCTCTCTCTCGCTCTAATTTTGATGTTCTCTTTCTATTTATCATTTTTACTTCTTTCTGAGGTCTTTTGCCTTTTCATCCCCTTCCTCGCATCTCTTTTCTCCTTCCAAGCTGCTAGTCTTCTTCGATCTCCTCCTTTATTTCTCCTTTTTACCTTACATGCATCGCTACCTGCAGCTCAGGCCACCTGCTGGATCTCAATCCGCTGTTTCATTGCAAAGTTATTTATTAAAGAGGCGATTGTGGTATTAAAGATTGATTGTACTATTAAAGTGTTGTTTACAGTCCAGACAGCCCCTGGGAGCATTTATCCATTGACAGCGGCAGTCTGGGAAACACATAGATTATTTGTGTGTGAGGTCATCGGCTCCACTGATCAAAGCTGCCACTTGCTCAGCAGGGCGGTGCTAACTCATGCGTCTATCTGTGAATATGCAATATGTACATAATTATAGTTTTACTGTCTTGCCTCTAGGACAATCTGACAGGAAATATAATGGTTGGCTTGTCATGATGAAAGCTGATTGTGCACAAAATGGCCTGATAATTAGCGTGCAGTTGCATTTCAGATGTGGAAGCTGTATCCATACTGTCTGTGGTATTTCTCTGTGTGCCTGCCTCCTTATGAGTGAGGAAATGTAAGTCCTACAGAATCCAATCGAAGCGCCTCATCTTTTATACAGTCCAAGTAAGAACAAGAGCAGACTGCTGAGACTATCCACGCTGCACAGGCAGCTTCCACTCAGTTTAGTTCAGAGATCTTTGCTTCGTGTAGTCTGCTCGACAGAAGCCCTACAGAGGAGGCAACTAACACAAAAGCATTCCATTATTACATAACATTCATTACAGGTGACAGTGGTCTAAATAATTAAAACAGCAATCTCTTTCCTGAGTACAGCTGAGCAGTGGTGTAAACTGTTTCTCTTTTTATTGCAGCTTTTTTTCTTTTTTGACAAACTTGATAAATCACAAAAATGAAATAAAGTCATGAATTATCCAAGAACCAAGCATCTATAAGGAAGGCCGTTACAAATAAGACTAGAGGTGCAGTTTCCTTCATGTGAAAAGCAGATTGTTGTATTCAGTGAACGTTGGTCAAATTAAGACAGAAGCGTGTGATCTGTTATACCTTCATGTTAGCTCGTACATCCTCTGTTACAGACGTGATCAAACCCACGTACCATGATTTACCTTAAATACGGCCGAGGAGGTAAATGTCAGTCACCTCCTGTGAAGAGGTGGCGGCTCTGGGACTCATCTTATTCTGCTAAGATTCAGAGTTAAAGAGTTAACCTTGATGCTGCTGGGTTTAAAGATCACAAGAATATTAACTGAATATCAGTTCTCTTGCCGCTGTGATTAAATTCAATCCCCTGAATCAAAGTAGAGAATTTACCAATCTGCTCCGTCAAAAACTTTCCAGATACAACCCTGATTAACTGCAAATACGACTTTCATTACTGGCTCAAATGAAGGTTACAATCCTTACTGTGATGAAGAACGCCTTCTGCAGCACAGCTGAACAATAATCTGCGTGGCAGATGCACCGGAGAAACACACAAGTCATAAAAAAGCCAGGAATCTGCTAGCGGCCTTGTACTGAATCACTGCACCAAATGAGAAATTTATTAATAAATGAGAATTTGCTCGCTAGCGCAATCTGTGCAGATGAACTCAATGAGATAAATGGGCACCATCCTATACTTCCTTCAATGTGCCCTTGGAGTATTATTACTTCAGTATTTAGCTGATGATGTCTTCATCCTGGGAGACTCGTAATGAAGGAACAAGTGGGTGATGAGTGTCTCGCTCAAGGACGCTGACAGGCGAGGGTTCCTCCTCAGAAACATGACAGGATTCGTAGTTTGTTCAAAGGGCTTAAAATGTTTATATAAGTCAGCGCAACTGAATGTCATCATTTCTCATCAAGGCTGTGCTGCTCAAAGCTGCCGGCGTGGCTGTTCCCAAACAGAAAGCCAACAGTACAAACGACCTGTCCTGGAATATGAACCCGTAGTCATGACATCATCCATCACAACTTTTTGTGACACAGGCTTGAACGTGCTGTTGTGATTAAAGGAGTAGCACGGGATTAAGTCGTTTTTATCAGAAATATTAAAGTTTTTATGGTAAAAATGTTTATTTAAACCCAAAGAAGCTAGCAATGGAGTTTGAGACATTAGCTGGAAGCGCTAGATACATTCTCTTTAAATGTGGAGACCGGGCATTTTATTCCATGAAGAATTAAATACATCACACAGTCAAACTGACACTCACTTTTAAATGTTTGGTTGCTTTGATAAGGATTTTGTAATGTTTGAAACTCTGAATTTTTCTTATTATCACTCCTCAGCTGCGTTCTCTGATAATCCTTTTAGTTTACTTTTAACCCAGTGGCCCAATTTGGAGACTTTCTTTTTAAAGTTAGCTGATGATTTTGTTGCACCAACAGTTATTTATCTTTTTTCTTTGGATATAAATAGAATTCCAACCATATGCAAATCTGCTTTTGTTCTCCCTTTCTTTAAAGGTGGAGATCTTTCAGTTTTAAACATCCATCCATCCATCTGCTTGCACTTATCCTTTTCAGGGTCACAGGGGGCGCTGGAGCCTATCCCAGCTGTCATAGGGTGAGAGGCGGGGTCCACCCTGGACAGGTCGCCTTCTGTCGCAGGGCAGTTTTAAACAATCATTTCTAAATGCTTTACTCCTGATAAAGTCCTGAAAGCTCCTGTCAGTGAACAGCTGAAATACTTCCTGACTGTAAATAAGATTTGAAGCAAGTTTCGGTCAGGCTTCAGGAAGGATTACAGTATTACTACAACAGCAAGAGATAAATGATTTCATCGATTCATAACAAGCAACACTGTGCAACCATTTGTACTGACCTAGCCAAGGCATTTGGCACCTTTGACCACTAAATCTGAAAGCAAAGAATAGTCAGTGCAAAAAAAAAAAACCAGTCGGATGGTTTAAAAGTTATCAGTCAGTCAGGTCTCAGAGTGACAGGTAGAAGGACTCACTTCTAGCTGCGTTTGTACTTGGTCAATGTATTTATACACTAAGTTTATATGCTATTAAGTTATGTAATTTATAACGGTATTGCTGCGTTTCCCCGATGATCATTGGTTAAAAATGGGCCTACATTCTCTCCAAGAATAATACAATTCAAACTTTTAAACAATTACTGAATAAAATACTTGATTCTAATCCATCATTATTTCCCACCTCCTAATAACAGCGTTGTGATTATGAAAAGTCTCTTCTGCTGCTAGTACACTTAACCACCTCCATTGTGATTGGTCTGATGCTCCTGGGCCTGCGTTCACTTAACAAGATGATGACCAGCTTCCTGAATGTAGGTAATGGAAAGGTATCCCGGGTATGTGGAACTTGCTTCATAGTACACACATGTCAACTTTTGTTTTTTTGGCAGTAAGCGCTAATTTAGTTTGGCAGCTTGCCCCTGTCTCCTGCATCCTCTCCTCACTCACTGTGGCACAGTAGAAACAGACAAACGCTCCGTCTTTAACTCCCGTATAGTTGCTTTGGATGTCTTTGCATTGATTTCAAAAGTTACTTTAAAATACACAGCGCGATACTGTTAAATAAGAAGGGGAAAAGAATTCAAGCCTATAGTTTTCACCAAGACCAGAGCACTATTTGAATTCATTCTCTTAGAGTGCATAGCCCTAATGATGAGCACTATCATATTTTAATGACTTGTTTCCATATTGTCAGAGTTCAGCCTTGTTCTGAAACAGGCTCAGTTTATGAGCCATGTCAATAATACAACATTTGGTGCAGACGGCCAGGTCAACAGCTGTGGTAGGAACATGAATCAGTGGAATAAATGGTGATTATTTCATAAACGGCTGATATTAGAATGAGTTGGATTTGGCCATGCATTAGCCCCTGAAAGGCTAAAAAACAACCCTAAATTATGCATTCGTTTCACAGAAGTGAGTGAGGGTTACTAAAATTAATAAAATAATGGAAACAGCATCTATTTCTCTTTCTCTCATGGGTCAAACTATACGTTCTCCTCATTTCTGCCTGCAGACTGGCACAACAGAAGAATTAGGCCTGAAAATTCTGTTTGGTTGTCACCATTTTTTCTGTTGTGTACCTCAAACTTAAGCTCTGCCCACAAATGAAGCAATATTAATAGTTGACAGTTAGTATCTAGGTAACCAAATTGTATTTTAAAGCAAAACCACTATTTTACACCAACCTAACACTGCAAGAAATAAAAATCTTACCAAATATATTTATCTTATTTCTAGTGAAAATGTGAAGATTTATTTGCACTTATTTCAAGCAAAAAAATATCTTGTATTAAATGAAAAACCTGCCAATGGAACAAGTGAAAATTCTTCAGTTTTAAGATGCACTGTCTACACACAAGTTCATACATCTCACTGAAATGCTACTTTGTAGCTAAATGTGTCTTATTTTAAGTTTAATGAGCTATTTCGACTAGAAAAAAGACAAATATACTTTTTAACTGTGAGTTTTTGCAGTGAACCAAGTACAAAACTACCAGAACTACTTTTTTTTTTTCAATCAAATGGATCAATATGGTGAGCCCATGATGATCCATTTGGTAAAGTAAAACCGCTAGGCATCCTTTTTTGGCCTTCAGACAACAATTCTGATGGTTAAAGAGCCAAACGGGACAGGAAAAAAATACCAGAACTACTAAAAAACAAAAACAATGATCTCCTGGCAAGCGTGTTTTGTACACATCTACACATGTGGACAATAATGTGTTGGTGTCTAATATGGACATTGCTGTTGTATCAAGCCCCGAGCACTAAAGAACTACCTGTGTGCATCTCTGCAATAGCAGCATCATCTGACACCCTGAGACAGCAATGCTTTCTGTATTCATGCAGTTATGCAGACATGTGGCCTCATATTAAATGTTAATGAAGCACACAGCAAATCATTCCTGGGTAATTGGAGACAGACATTACTGCTTTAAAAATGTACAGCCTGCTGATTAACAGATGACTACATGACGCAGGAAATCAGAAAGGTTCAAAACTCCTAACTGACAGGTTATTCTTATGAGTTTATTCTTTGGACTTTATTTTCTTCTTTGGAAAGAAAAACAGATGATGACGTCTGTAAATATTTCTTTGTTGTTGAGCAACAGCTGAGATTCTAAGAGACAGGGGGGCTTATGTGTGAGTTTCAGTATAAATGCTTTATCTGTTACTCTCATCTCCAGAAAGGAGTGGGGCGTCAGCAGCACTCACTGCTAGCATCAAAGTTATGCATCCACCACTGTGAAGAAAGCAAATCAGCGCAATGTGAAAACTCTCCCCTGAAATCCAATTATTTCTGGATTTTTTTCATGTGCCTGCTTCATGGTACCTGTGGCAGTCTCACTGATTACTGATGCTGCTTCCAGAGACAGCGGGGCCGAATCATTAGGAATAATTTATTCGTTTATGTCATCAGTAAAACACACTGTACAAAGCGCAGTTCACTGTCTGAGCCGACTGTTCTGGCAGAAAGACAATGGGCCACCCTTTAGGAATGATTAGACCACAGCAGCTGCTGAGTTCTGAGCTGTGTTTCGGTTTGAGTGGAAAAAGGAGCTTCACTGATTTTCTTAGTACTGTGGAGAAACTGTACACAAGCTATTTTCAGCCCCCACCTCACAAATCATTCCTAAAAAAGCCCTACTTGGAGGAAATGCCTGCACCCCTGTGGCGGTTGGTTTCAGTGGCGTGTTTGCCATCTAATCGCACTTGATCCCTATGAGTTGTATAATAGCCCTGCACTCTCTTGTCAAGGCCACCTGATCTTAGAAAAATCAATTCATTGGACTACCTTACTGTAGTGCAGAGAGTGACTCAAGGAAAGTACAGAATGTACTACAAATAAATGAAGTAAAATGGCAGATGCAGTAAACAAACACATACAAAGAACACTCAGTCATAATATATATATATATATATATATATATAAGATTCAGCGAGGTGTCCCTGCAGCTTGGACAAAGATGCTGAAGTGTAGTGGTTCAATTGGTTCTAAAAATGGTACTCAGATGTATGGTAAAAAATGTCCTTATTAATCTGAATATTCACTTGAACCCAATGGTTATGTCTCGGTGACGCCTCATTGTGTATTCTTCCTCTACTGTGAGCAGACTCGTTGTATCTGCCTGCGGGATGTCCTGCTTATCGCTACTGTCGTACCACCGTATTACTGTTCAGGCTCTGAGGCAGGAGACCAGAGGTGACGTTTCACACCATCTGCCTCTCAGTGAGGAGGCAAACTGGTTGATTAAAGGACACAATTAACATAGAGCAGGTTCGGCTAAGTCCCCCAGCAGGGATTAAAGGATGCACCCGGTCACTTATACACACTCGCGTCAGGAAGCTGCCTCGTACGGTCTGACAGGAGGTCACACAAGTGACAGGTGAAAGATTTCATTTCCTCTAAGCCACAGAGTGACGAGGACCGTTCGGGTTGACTGCTGCTGTAAATGGATTAGAGTCTTGGGTATCTGGCTCAAAGATGCACAAACTGTTGAGAAGCATCTTCCGGTGTTGGTCTCAGAGGATGCTTCAGGAGCAGCGATGAATTAAGACATCAGTGTGTGTGAGCCCCTCCTTTATCTGATAAAAGATGCCCTAAATAGATCTGAGAGCAGCCAATCACAATGAGCAAGCACGAAATCTGCTTTTGTCAAACTGGTATCCTTTTTGTTGCTGGATTAAAAATAAGATCAACGCCTCTCTAAATTAAATTGCACTAAATCACCTTAAAAACAAGACTTGAGACCTGTGGCAACAATCTTGCACAAAACTGCAGTAAATAAAAATATTTGACCTGAGTCACGTGATGACACCTGGGGGCTGGACACGCCTACCCTTTGTACCTCCATCTTTGTCTACGTTAGTTAGAAGGCAGAAGGGGTGATGGCGAGATACGATGCAGGTCAGGACCTTAATTTGAACTCAAATAAATTAAAAATGCTTCTTTTCTTTTTTAAATATTCAATCATTTTTTCATTTGGAGTAAGATACTCCAATCCTGCATTCCAGAGAAAGCTGGAAATGATGGGCCCGTCTCACTAAGGACTTATTTCTGATATTTCTCTCTTGCCTTTATTGTCTGTCTGTTTGGTCAATTTAGCTTTAGCCAGAAGGAAAATGAGCCAGCACTTGGTGGCAGTGGGAAGGAAAAACTCCCTTTTAACAGGAAAAAGACCTCCAGCAGAGCCAGGCACAGGGAGGGGCGGGGCCATCTGCCACAGATCTTTCATGTTGTCACTGTTTCTGTTGATATTACTATACATGTAATTTTATTAGTCTGATCTTAGGGGGTTTTGTAGTTATATATTATCACGTTAACTTTCTTTTAGTCTAGAGATGGATGTGGGTCTAATGTAATGGAACGTCTTTGCAAATAATTTTCTCACAACTCACAAAAATCTTCAAATCATTTTCCAAAACGCGTTCCTGTGGTTTCTGAGCTTAGATGATGTGTTTGGACATTTTTAATCTTCACTTGAGACCTTCTATAGCATCACTTTAAACGTGATTCGCCAACCGCTGCTCTGGTCCTTGAATTTCAAGGCAAATGCTTTTGATTTGCAGCACAATGATTCCTCTGATTTATTTGACTCCAACAAAACAAGGTGCAGATCCTAATGAAAGAAAATGCAGAGAGACCTGGATGGAAGCGCTTCGTTTGTCCACTCACTGGCTAAGGTGTCAAGCTGTGATCCTACCGGTCTTTGATTAAAACACCAGCAGAACATCACAGAAACAAGCTCTTTACTGCTTATTCTCTCAGGACGCATTCAGTCAGTCTCACCGGTAGTTCGCAGACCGATTACTGACGTCCTCATCGACTTTCTGTCTCTTTGGTTTCGTCATCCAGTCGACCACTCCTCTGCTTGACCGCTGTCTCTGGCATTCCACATCAAACACTTTAATCTTGTTCGCATGGAAAACGAGAAAGAAAGGAGTCATTTCTCTCTGCTGTGCTTGTCTACAACATTATAACATCATACTGGATGGCTAATTGCTCCTATAATTACCATTTCCACCATCTGCCTGGTTGGGGAGAGGATTCTGGAGAGCAAGGCACAGAGGGTACCCTGTGTGTGTGTGTGTGTGTGTGGGTCAGTGATAAACTAAACAAAGCCTGTCTCTGTCTTTGTCCTTACTCTTTTCACCTCTGTGTCTCTCTGAGAGCCAACAGCGCCAGCCTGGGCCTCTGAGATACTGATGCTCACACAAACACTCTCTCTCTGTTGTCCTCTGTTCCCCCCTAAGAGCCCACTTTGAGATAAACATCCCCTCTTTCACTCTGTGCTTCGCACATCTTGTCATCAACCCCAACTGTTTTTGTTTATCTGAGTTTTATTTTGTTTGTGGTTTTTGTTAAAATATGGTGAGATGTTCGACCTTGTTTCATCTTTAATTTGATTAAACTTGTATGCTCCACTAAGCACTGATTTGTGTGCTCCATTTAAAGTTGCCCTTTTATGCTCTTGCTTATTACACAGTAGTGGACGCTTGCATTCAACTTTCAAATAATGCGGTCAGGATAGCTACAATTCCTGCGTGCCAAAAGTTACGTTGAAACGTGCTCCAGCTTCAGTTTCTTTTACTACACTTTTACTACACTTTGCTCTCGATGCCACAGAGAGAGGAGTTCTCCCTAACATGACAAGCCCACAGAGGCCACACCCACCTGCTGTTCAAACCTTCTGCTTCTGATGGGCGGCCAATCAAACAAGGCTGTTTTAAAGGATGGGCGGCAAAAGCAGCTCGTTTCATACAGAAGGTGAACTACTATAAGATAAATCTGCATTATTTTGAACAGTTATTTTGCTTTTGCATTATTTTTATTTTCATTAAAAGCTACTACAATTTATGAAGTACCTTTGCAGTGAGGTACATATGAATTTAGACCTGCGTAAAAGATATCGCCAGCTGTTACAAAGGAAGGTTTAAACATCTATACAAGCCCCTTTCAGAAATGTCTGAATTATTAAAAAGGGGCTAAATCACGTGTTCTAGAGAAGCTCTGCCGTTCTTTTTAAACCTTCACCCAACACATCACACGTTGAGTGAAGAAGTCCTACATATACAAACACCTTGCATGTTTCTTCAGGTACTAGATTATAAATGGACTGATTCCTTTATGCACTTTATACAATGTGCCTCATGCACTTAAATTTAAGTGCATTCAGTCTAACATTCAAACACATTCATACTCCAGTGGATGTGTCAAAGAGTAACTTGGGGTTAGTATCTTGCCCAACGATGTTTGGCATGCAGAGAGAGCACCCAGTGATCAAACCACCAACCTTCCAATTAATAGATGACCTGCTCTACCTCCTGAGCTACAACCACGCCGCTGTATTGCTTTAGTAGTTTGCAGATGTAATCTGGGCTGCTCCTACTCATGTTTGGTCCTTTAGCTTAACAACTGCAGCGAAGACAGAAGTCAAAATATCCAAAGAACATATCTGTGTGGAGTCAAAGCGAGTGTTAGAAGTAGACAGTAGAAGTGTCCACTGCTGTTTTCTTTCCTTTCTTTAAAGCCGACTCTTCAACCAAGCTGCAAGAAATCTACCGCTAGCGTCATCGCAGTCGTGTCTTTACCACAAAAGAATTTCCCTCGGGATAAATAAAGTTTTTTCTTATCTTATCACCGCCTGGTTTTTGGAGGAATTCGGGCAGTTGCTTCAACATCAGCTGAATTCTCATAATCACTGTTTCTGCATAGACAGACATTTTTACACAAACATGAGGAGTGTAAAGCCTACATTATGTGTTTTGTTTGGTTTTTTATGAAAATTTCCGTGTTTATTTTTATGTTTTATTATTTCCAAATGGCAACGTTTTCCTGAGAATTTGTTTATGTGCACAGTCATAAATACAATCATAATAATAATAATGGATTGCATTTGTATAGTGCTTTTCAAGGCACCCAACGCGCTTTACAATTCCACTTTTCATTCACTCTCACAAATATTTCATTTATATATATAAATACAATCATAATCCAATGAACCAATAAAAATCCTCCTCTAACCCTCATTCTGACGGGCTTGTTCAAAGCGCTCCCCTAACTAAGGAAGAAATCAAGTCCCAAAAGCAGCCTCCATGTGTGAGGACCATGTATTAACGTTCAGTTTCAAACCTCCACTGAATCATGTGCTGTGATTTGTTCTTGTAGTATTGTTTTCACTGGTCATGTTAATCAAACTGAAGAGTCACAGCTGCTGAGAGTCCACCTCTTCACTCCTACTCTCACCTTTTGCCTTTCCACTCCTCTTCTTCGCCTTTCATCATCGGCCCACTCTGCCTCTCTGCATCTCAATTTAAATTTGATTTCAGCTGAATACTTTCAAGTGTTTCAGGGCATCTCAATACACGCAGCACACTGCTTTAACAAATGAATATCCCCAATTTTCATGTTTTTCATGAGTGCAATGTTTTGGGAACAAAAACATTAAATACTTGCATTTTCATTTAAAGGAGCTGCAAACATTCAGTGGGCTCCCAGGCTCGTGTGTGTGTGTGTGTGTGTGTGTGGGTGTGAGTGATGTGTAGCATGTATAATTAGATATGCAGCAGTGAGCAATTGCATTGGGCCTATATAGTATGTAGACAATTAAACAAGTGCTGTAGGTTCCCATTCATATTCATAACCCCAGCTAAACAATATGGATGCACTCAGCTTCTCTCTGTGGCAGCAGGTTTAAAATTAGAATTTTTAAATTGTTTTGGTGAACAGTAATGAATTTCTGTGTCACGTTTTGCAGCTTTCATAAAGAATGAAGATTCCTTGGTTTCAATAATTACATTCGGTGGTGATTCTGAGTTGCTGGTGGTGTCACTGCAAAGACGATCAGCTGATTCTGGACTTTCAAAGTTTCATAGGAATCCAAGACATGTAGCTCCCCCAATGCTAAAGTCATTGCTCATTTCTTCTTCTTCTGCCTGTTTACATGAGCATCAATCAGCGGTTCTGTTCAAATTGCCCACTCATGTCCTCACACACCCACCGATCCACACTACAAAACTATGGTACACTAACTGGGCAACAAGTGCAGGCAGCTGTTGATACATTGCTGACACTGTTTGCATTCATGCCACATAATTATGCACCAGATACTCCTAATTATCACCTAAATGTCATTTTTACATGCCATAATTGACTTATGTCGCTCCACTACTTTAAAAATAAACATTTATAACACATTTTAATTGCAACCCCAGGAGCAGCACCGGCAGAGTGCATCAGAATGATGCTTCAAAACTTTTGTTTTAATAAAAGTGAGGAAGTAAAATATTCATACTTAGAATACTCTAGTTAAAATGTAATGCATCAGTAAATTACGACAAACTAGATAATTATATGACAGCTCTGACAATTCAAACTGTGCTCAGTCATGATGTCAAGTCATGCATTTAATGAAACATTGAATATTTTACTCTAATGTCTTCAGGCACCGAGAATCTACACACATTTTAACATCTTTATAAAATGTGCTTTATAAATAAAATTTTCATTTAAAAGTCGCTGTTAGCTGCATCCAAACACCACGGTGGGTTCTGTCCCGATGCGCTGCCAGGCAGGAGGACAGGACATGAACTCAGCAACAGCTTGATTACTGGAACTCATGGAAACATAAGTACTAAAAATACAGAAACTCAGGTAAGGTAAGCGGGAGCACCCAGCACTGACAGAATAGCAGCAATGAGGTGACAAAGGGAACACAGCTGGAACAAAAGCCAGAAACAAAACTAAATATAACACACAAGCTAATAAAATAAAACAGGAAGTGACTAACACTGAGACCAGGACTAAGACGCAATAATTTTATAATTAATTAATAATAATTTTTTGGTGCCAAATTCAGTTCTATTACTTTTTTTCTCACTATTCAATGAGAATACAATATGTTAATGATGTCTCAGTCTGGCTGATGTGCACTATTTTACTTGGAAACTGTCAGGGTTCTGGGTGGCTGCTCTAGATGTGGTACTCACCTTCTCCACCAGGGCGGCGTCTGGACACCCATGCCTCCCTGGATCCTCACCCTCCTTCTACTCACCCGATGACACCATTTAAGGCCTCGGTGGAGTGTTGGTCCTCACTGAATCATTGTTCTATTCTCAGTTTGTGTAGGCCGGCTCTCGATGACATTCTTCCTTCCTTGTTGCTTCTCCGTCCCCTCCTGCACAGACCTCCCTGGACCCCAGCCTGCCTTCCCTGGAAACCCTTTGGATGAGCGAGAGCGTGACTAAGGCACAGTGTGGACATCTGGACTGTGTGTTTTTCACTGAGTGGATTGAAGAGGAGTGTGAGCGTGTCTGTTTCCCCCAGCCCTGGACCTACCCCCGGACCTCTTTTCTCCCTCTCGCTGTGCGTATGTAAATATTCCACCCAAATCATCATGACAGAAAACACAAAAGTATCTTGTATAAAATCAGGACTGTCCCATCACTCGGCTCATTTCTAAGCATTCCTTTAAATAAATGTAATTATACGTTTATAAAATTTCTGTCACAGTAAGTGCCACTACAAAACCTGCAGGAAGGGAAATCTTCACAAGCTAAAAGCATGCAGGCTACGACTCCCAGTCCTTTATCACGTCTGTCCATCTGGCACCGTCTGGTTGGAGATGTGACTTCTATATTTGAGCGTGGTATTCGCACGTTGCCTCCGTATTTAAAGCTGGTGTTTACCTCCCACGTGATGATAATGATGATGAGGAGAGTTGTGAAGTCTCCCGCAGGTGGGGAGAGATGTCCCAGGCTATCTTTGGAAAGCTCGTTTGCATTTAAGGACACAGTCTTGGCTCTGCAGTTCACAATTTATTTCCTTTGGAATATATTTAGACTGTGGACCAAATGGTTCCACTCGGATAACTGCAGCACTCTCAAAGATAAAACAGAGACACAGGAGTGTCTAATGTTGACAAAGATTGAATCTCCTGAAAATGATTATTCTAGGTAAATATCTGGCAGCCCATTGGCTAGTCTGCTGACTTAGACTCTGGGGAACGCCGGCATTATTCTGGAGCTTCGAGTGTCACCAGGAAAGCAGTTTCTCCTGTTCCTCATACAGATTCTTGTTTCAATTAACGCAAATATGTTGTACAAAGCTAATAAAATGCTAAGCCTTGGTCATGCGATGGTTTTAAGAGTCAACATTAAGACTTTGATCACCTTTAGATTCCATCCAGTTATTTGAAGCCTTTTGTTGTTTCTGACTTGAACGGACTTATTTTTACGATGATTCACATCTCTGTATGTCAAAGGGTCCATTTGTGCTGGATACCACACAGAAACGTCTCCTTCTCTTTTCAGCCCTGATTCGTTTCATTTGGACACAGAGGTGAGGTTTTGGCACCAAAGAGAAATTAGGGAAATTTAAGGAAAGTTAAAGAACACAAAATTGACTCCATTGCAGAAATGGTGAAACGGTGGTACTGTCCTATTCCTCCACTGTCAAAATGGCTTTGGTCTGTATGGCCAGTTTGCTACTTTATAATGTTAGACTGGGGTGTTTGGGGCTTTTTTGTGATTCCTTTACCTGGATAACGTAGTTTGATAGCCAGGTAGACGTGATCAGCAACCGTGATCCACTTCTTTGAGTCATTAAACTAAATCTTTTCCCCGTGCGTGCTGATGGTTTCTTTCTAAACTTTTTTAAGTATCATCTGGATAATGCTGTGTGGTACAGACCATCGAAGAAGTTTGTTCTTCACTTCAGAAATTTGATGCATCCAGACCTCCCTGTCCCAGACACCTCTGCCAGCTCATCCGGGAGAACACGGAGGCGTTCCCAGACCGTTCCTAGACCAGCTAATTCCTCCAGCATGTACTGGGTCTGAGTGTCAAATTTTCATTCTTCCATTACATTACTAGGCTAACCAGAATCCGATTTCTGAAAGAAACGGATGTTCTTACGTAGACTACATCCATCTTTTATACTATCTTTGGTACTTGGGATTTGGATCAGTTCACAGTAGGGAAAAGATCCTTAAAGCCACGATTGTGCACCGAGAAAGGACACCACAATAACAAGCGTCCATATGTGACAAGTTGGAAGTGACAAGCGTCTCATTATTGCTGTAACCCAGTACATCTTGTGCACTGGCTTTGACTGGCACTATTTGATGCCCTGGGATTCAGAATGGGTTGGAATTTTATCACAAATTCGATCTAGCAGGCAACTATACCTTCTACTAATTTTGTAATTGAATACCTTAAATTACACGGTTGGAGATGTTGGTTTCTTTTACAGCGTTGGAATGAGAGGAGCTTACTGTGACAGACACACAACCTGAAGAGAGCAAATCTTCTATCGTGGTTTAAACATGTAAAGATCTGGACACAGCTTAGTGCTTCAAAGAGTAATGCTTAACGCTTCTAAAACTCAATGATGTGCCAGGAGAGCTGACAGAATTAGAAAGTGGATGACAAACCTGAAAAAGGTTCAGGTGTTAAGACTGAAAACGTGAAATAATCACAAACCTTCAGTTTTTTGTCTCACTAAACACTCTAAATGAGGTTAAAGGTTCTAAACTTTGTCTTATTTTTTTCCCTCCATGAACAGCATGTTCCCACTGACATCCCACTGCAGCTTCTCTCTCAGTTTGAAATGTAATGACAGCACTGCAGCCTGCACGAACGGCCAGCAGAGTTTGTTCTTTTGGTTAAGCTCTTTTCCCATCTGTACTCCTGCGGTCCACTCGAATGTATTATCAAGAATGACTGAGTAAATGAGCTCAATACAGTTTTAGAGTATTTTAATACCAGTGTTCCTCTTTTAGACACCTTTGCCATTTTTATTCCACTCGGCAGGTCAGGAAAATACATGATTTTGAGTAAAAGCCCCCCCCATATATCACAGTTAGCCAGAAGCTACATCAGTTTATATGATAAATAATTTATTGATACTATAACAAACATGTACATTTTCAATCCTTTTATTATTCCTAACTCATTTCACACAGCATACGCTTTGTATGAAAGCCATTATGCCTCGGAGGATACTCTATGTTTTGATTGTCATGCTAATGATTTCCAGCCGTTGCTCATATTTTCTTCTTACTGTGATTATGGGTTAGACTGTACTCATTATCATCATAAAAATATCCTTACTGTGCATGTTCATTTATCTGCAAACACTTAAAAGATGGAGGGATAGTTTGTCTTTCCTTGTTTTTCAGGATGCGAGTAAGAGCCGACAAATTAGGAGTGAAACGTACCGACCTCTTGCTCCTTATTTTTTACTCACCAGCGAATGGCTGGCAAAGAAGCTCTCGCTCGTCTCGCCTTCTGTTTGCAAGTGAAGCACTCGGCTCTTGAAGAGGTGGCTCGTTTCATCTGTTCCCACTGAAAAATTTTCTTGAACTCTGTGAGTTGTGTGACAATGAGGCGCCCGCACTTTGTTAGACATGGAAGGAAGAACACTGGAAAAAGGTGTCGTCATAAAACAGAGCTACTGTGGTACCTGAAAAAAGCTCCAACTGCATCTGTGTTGGAAATGTGGCTATAAAATCACTGATTGGCTAAAGAGTAGTTACTTAATTCATTTCATGTAAAACAACATGGTTTGGTCTAAAAAAAATCCCATGCATGTTAAATTACTTTTGCCAAGTCAGAGTGGAGACACACACATACAAAAGAACCAAAGAACCAGCCACAGCAGAGATTCCAACACGTTCTCATCCCAAAATGTAACATACGACACTGCGTAACAAATTGTCAACATGTTACACTTTCGGAAACATGAGGACCATTTGAACATTTAAAATCTACACATATTTGAAAACACGATCTAATATGATTAAGATTGTGGTTAAGGTTAGGGCTGGGGACGCCTCAGGACATGACAAATTGTCATTATGTTACATGTTGGGAATGAGAACGGTCTGGAGAGTCATATACAAAAACCAGCCAAAAGTCTGTGGACACACAGAACTGCCACTTAGCAGCCTCACACAGAAAGCAATGATGCACAGCCAAAAATACAATATCAAAGCATAACAGTAAGACAGTATCCAACTCAATTTGACCCACTAAAGGTAAAAGTGTTTCCTTACCCTAGACCAAGAAAAATATTTATTCGTAAAAATAGAAACTCAATTTAAACTTTAACTTCACCACAAGGTTTTCAGATTCTGATCTGTAATCTATAATTCCTAAATATTTTGGGACCATTTCCATTTCAGCACCTTGAGCTGTTTTGATTATCACAGAAGTAATATAGAGAAAAAAGTGCTGGTCCCAATGTGAAGCCCTGGGGAGGGAGGTCTGGGCTACTCTGCTTAGGCTGCTCAACCCATGACCCAAGTGGAAGACAGATGCATGGATGGATGGATGATCAAGTTGATTCAGGCCCATAGATATATTTGGATCCACTACCTTCAGGGCTCTGTGGACCAAATCTGGCATCTCATGGAATAGAAAAATCTTCATTTGAAGGCTTTTTTCATCAATTTCTTTGAGGAGATGGACACTGAGGAGAACACTAAGGACTTTTTTGGCCAAAATTTACTGTCCTTGCCTTATATCTGGCCAGTTACAATATCCAAAATTTATATAAAGCCTTAGGTACATAGTTTATCCCTCAACGATATTCAAGCCTCCCCATTAGCTGAGACAGGTCTACAGTGGTGATAAAATGACCCTTAAAAAGTTGAAGTTTGAAGGCAAGAAATGCAAATTCTTTACCAGCACACACTGACAGCTGGATATTAGCATGAAATTGTTTGGGGGGGGGTTGTAATGCAGCAGCACAGCTTTTCGAGTGTATTATCAGCATTATTAGCTGCAGCAAAAAAAAAAAGTCTCGAGCCATGACATTGGCATCACCGTGTTTGACAGATGAGAATGCAGGATTTTCCTCCTCGACATATCACAAAATGTCACAAAAACAAAAGGTTCCACTTGTACTGCGCTCAAACCTTCTTCATCAAGCTCCTGATGTGTTATGTCTGGGAAGCAGCCGTGCATGCAGTCTGCTGTTCTTCATTGTCATTACAATGGTGGACTCATTTAACATGAATGTTATATAACATGAGAGAGGACTTTAGTTTCTTAGAACAATGTTTGTCTGCAGTTCTCCACAGCAGGACACTCCTTGTTCTTAGAGTGCTCTTTGCTGGTTGTCAGGGACCAAACAGTAAGGCATAAAGGACACAGGGGTTTACTTCAAAAAAGGGGGTTTATTGACCCAAAAATAAGAAACATAATTAACAAAGCCAAAACTTTAAACAGGCAGACCAATAAAAGAGGTCAACTCAATAAACTGAACTCAAGATAACGACTAATGAAACCTCAAACAAACGGACAAACTGACCTCCTGAAAAAACGCATGAGAGAACATAAATACTGGCTTAGCGAAACCAAATGACACACAAGGGGGAAAACAAATGGCTGCCGTATAGCCAACTAATACAAAACAATTAAACAAACTTGAAACACCCCCCAAGAAATGAAGCATGTGGTTTCATCCAATTAGGCTTTCAGCAATACTTCAGGTCTCTCGGCCTTTTGCCACACCTTTTGCCAACCAGGAAGGAGAAGCCCAGCACCAGGTAACTCAAACAAAGAAAGATGTATTAATATAACATAAAACAGAACTTTGACCTTGCAGTGTTAATATGTGTGCATGCCATATAAACATTGGAAGGTGTGATGGAATAATAATAAATTTAATAAAAGAATATATTGAACAATAAGAGAATATATTTAAAGTGGTGACTGCAAAGTAAACTAAAGTGAAGCAACTGGTGGTGAGGTGTGGAGCTTACCGTGTGTGGCTTGCCATCACATTGGTCAAAGATCAACTGGAGCGTGACAAAAATTCCCTCCACTTGTGCACTGTGGCTGGTCCAAACACTTTTCTTCTGAGTTCCCAAGAAATCTCATTTGTTCACACCCCGATTCCTCAAACACCTTTTGTGAAGCTTGGACTTTGGTACCCGCACACACATATCATTGTAATTTTAGGGTCTTTTCCTTCTATGATAAAGCAGAATATTGTCATTTAGTTTGTTTAAATAATATCTCTTAGAGTTATGTAAAAAATTAATGCTGAATTAGCTCATTAATTTAGAATATCCAACATTTTTCTGCAACTATATTTAAATTGCAAATAGTTGGTGTGAACACATAGAAAACCTGATCCCTTTATGGACTGAGCAGTTAGTGGGGCAGCTGAATGTTTTACAGCAGGGGCCTGTGGTTGGCTGGTTGGACTGTGGCAGCCCTGAGGTGTGAATGTGTGGAGCTGTATGAATACAAAGCAGGGCACTGCTGGGAGAGAGCATGCATGCTCAGTCAGAGCTCCAGAGATAAATAATGAAAATGCAAAGAGCTGGGATTGTAGCTCCATGCATTTTGGTGGTGTGTATCAGCTGCTGTAGCAGAATGACCACAGTGAAAATGTGGGTTTGGAGTCTGGGGAGAGAACGCATGATTTACTGCAGTCAGCGTTTTAACTGCTGCAGCTCCTCTCACACTCACAAACAGAACAGCAACACGAACACACACACACACGTTGGGTATTCCTATCTTGTGGGGACATCTCATTGACATAATGCTTTCCCTAGCCCTTGACCCTTAACCTCACCATAACCTAATACTAACCCTGACACTAAAACCACATTTTGAGTCTCAAAAAATGCCTTCAAACTCGTGGGGACGGGATTTTGGTCCCCACAAGGTGCTGTCGGTCCCCACGAGAATAGTAAACTTCCAGTTTTTGGTCCCGACAAAGATAGTAATACCCGTCCACACACACGCACACACACACACACACACCTAAGAACCAAAACTCACACATAAGCAGAAGCACACTCACATCAACATGTATCCTTCTCTCACTTTATCTCTGTCACACACACACAAACACACACGTTTTAACCTAATGTTACAGACTTATGAGGACTTTCATCAGCACCTAAAACATGCTTTGACTTAAATGTTCACCACAGCACTCTCTAAGAGAGAGTCTATAGTGTTGCCAGAGGAGGACAGCGAGGTAGGTGTGTACTTATTTTTATCTTGTCTACCCTCATTGGTTTCCTAAATCACATTAACACATTAAGAGCATATATAAATCTTAATTCTTTAAATTGAATGCATTCTGCCGATTCCCTTTGAACACACCGCATTCTGGCCATGCAGCATGTAGTCGTCGGCTCACCCACCGAGCCCATATTCTCATTCTGTACTACAGTAGCTTTGCCTGACTCACAGTTTAAAAACATCTGCTTGTTTCTGTCACTAACAAGCTGGATTATTTTTGCTTTGTTCTGATTGGCTGTTTATCATAAACAGAAGGTTTGAGATGCAGGTGGGTGGGGCTTCTGTGGGCACAGCTAAATCAGGGGGGCTGTGAAGTCCAAATGAGGATATGATGTCTGATGAGTTCATAGGTAAGAATTTTTTTTATTTTTTATTTTTTTTAAAGAGTATTCTAAAAGCTGAGCTTTTGGCTTTATTGGACTTAGGCATTTAGGTGATTTTATTGTTTTTAATTCAACATCCACACATTTCAGTAACTTATAAACACCCATGAGCAAAGGCTTTGTGGCAAAAAGTTTGGTTTTCATGCACTTTGTGGTGAAAAACAATCACATCGATTTCATAAACGTGTCCCTGTGCAAACCTTTGGCCACCGCTGTCTAACAGAAAATAAGGAAAGAAAAAAAAGTGTGAGCACACACTCTTTCCTATACACACAAACACACACACACACACACACCGGGCCCCCGAGTCTTCAAGTCTGACAAATTTCACTTAGAAACTAAGTGAGCGTTCATTCACACAGAAACGTGTCATTTCACTTTCCAGCCATCCTCTATCATTAAAACTCGGACACTCGCCCCGAGAGACACCAGAGGTGTGATCCGGCAGGAATAACTAGATGGCTCGATGGATGGAGGAGGACAGCGCGGAAACACAGGGGGTAAGGTTCAGCTGACATGAAACCTCTTTTAAACCACCAACCAGAATCTCAATGAAACGATTTTGGTTTCCTTCATCAGATATTTTGGTTTCAGGAGAGATTCGTGGGTCATGGGGACTGGCAGCCAGTCGGTCCTGAGCGGCGCAGCTGGTCTATTGCTAGTCTTGATCACTGTGTGCTCTATTATGCTGGCCATAGGTCCCTTTTAGGAGATTAATGATTTCAATTCTAAAAGCCATTAAATGTAAATATGAGACTATAGAGCTGAGACTATTAGTAGGTTTAGGGTATTTGCTCTAAGTACTGTGAAAACTTAACTTTGATGACATTTTGATGGCCAAACATACCAAATGTCTAATTTATGAATGTCTGAACCCATTTTTATGACCATCTGTTAAGTGTCTGTTGTCACACTCGGAATACAAACATTATTTTAGTAATGAAAGGGCTGGAACGGTCTCACCCTACTGACATGCTTCACCGGACACGTTCACCCAATAACTGCTGACTGGACTCAAGTGTGAATCTTAAAATCATGCTGTAGAAAGTTATTGTGTCATATAATCTATTTTTTGACTGGTAAAAATGCTTTTAATTAGGTTTTACAAATATAGCACAATTTTTAACTTCATGCATTTTACTGTCAAGGAAAATATAAAAGCCAAATCAGTATTTAAAATGAGCAACCTTTTCCTCGTGAATAGCACGAGAGGTTTTCAGTAGACGTGGATACAGTTCTTCAACAAACCGGCAGGCTGGGTATTCAAAGCGGCTTAAATAGCTTACCTCAGAGCAGGACTCAGGGTTCAGACTGTCTACTGCAGGACTCTTTGTTCTTCTTCTGGCTCAAGTTTCCTGCTGATTCTGTCAGTCGTGGTCCTACGTGACGGGTGTGAGTCTGCCTTTAGTACTGCAGACACGCAGTCCCAAAAACACCAAAATCTTCCACTGTGAGAAAGAATGAGGAATGAGTTCTTTAGAAGTTCCTTAAAACAAAGCGGTGACTGAGCTGAATTTATAGACTGAAGAAGGCTTCTGTGCTACACTCTTCCTTTAAAATAAGAGCGTGGACCAGTTAGGAGATCCTGATTAGATGATCTGAGAGGCTGACTGCTGTTATAAGGTCTTAGTAGCTCTGCAATATTAAGGAGCCTAGCCATATAGAGCTTTATAAGTTAATAATAGAATTTTAAAGTGAATTCTGGAAGCAAAAATAGATGTGATGTATGCACGGCTGCTCTTTCTTGTTAGCAGCTTAGATGCTGCTTTCTCAAGTCGACTCAAGTCGCACTAAAGGAGGAAGAAGAGATGAATGTGAAAAGAGAGTTACAATAATCAGCATGGGAGAAATTCAAGCGTGTACTAACAGTTCCAAATTATTAAATGACAGTAAGGTTTGACTTTTGCTTTAGATGAAAGGAAAAGGACCGGATGAGCTCAACGGGATTAAAAAGTCAGATGATGATTGAGGTTGTCAGGGAAAAGAAGTGTTAGCACTTTACATCACCGGGTTGTTGTTGGCTTTTTCTGAGGGGAAGAGGACAATCATGAAATATTAATTTCAAGATTCTCCATTATACTCACTGTTATTATTTTCCTGCTCTTGTGACTTATATTCATTTACTGCCATTTGATTTACATTGTACCTCTATTTACTATAAGAATAAGGGTAGTTCACAAAAGTGTCATGCTACCACACACATTTACACCAACACATAAATGTGCAGTGCCTGCAGTCCAAAAATTGAATTAAACACAGACAGTCAGTCCTTTTTCAATCACTGCACATATCATATCCTACGGCCCCCGAGAGAAAGACTCATGAAAAATAAAGGGAGGACAATGTAGATAATGAGAAACTCTGAGAGAAATGGAGAGACAGAAAGAATTAGAGACGAGGAGGGAGGAGAGGCCAGATTAGCCAAGTATATCTCCAGACCAACATAATTACCCATCATCCACCTCTGTAATACTTCTCTTATCGTCAGGCTCTTCAGAGAGAAAAGGTACAGAAACTCCAGAAACTGATTTGTACTCTTTATTTCTCCCCTGTCCACCGCCTGGCTCTTATTGTGGCAGGTCAGAATAATGAAAGAAAAGGAGGGTAACCTTTAAGATGTAAAAGAAAAGGAGGGACAAAGCAAGACATGACAGGATAAGGGACGAGAAGATGAGGGGAGATGAAATTATAAGACAAAGGTTGGAATTTGACAAGAGATAACTTTCCTGAAAGGTAGATTTGTATAACCTCAGAAAGAGAAAGCTGTGTCATTAACAAACACAGCAAACTATCCTTTTGGTGAAAGGCTTAGTCACATTTTCTGGGGTGTTTTTGGCAGCAGCCTGCTGACCCAGGTCGACGGTGCATGATACCCCTGAGCTCTGTGATATTTCTGTCACTTTAATTGCCCAGCTTTGCTTGAGCCCAGATTGTTTCTGCCTCCCTTTCATTATTCCTTATTATTTTCTAGATGAAAAGAAATAATGAGGAAAATGTTACCAAAACAAAGTACACAATAATGTCTAATTTTCATAAAGATCTCTAATTTCCTTGGATTAATCAGTGTAATGATGTTGGGTCTTCAGTATTTTACACATTGCTCACCTTTCATCATGTGTTTAGTTTTCCCTCGGTTTGCCTTGTTCGCTCCTCGAGTCTCTAACAATCACTTCCTGTGTTATTTTTAATATCCGTTTGGATCTTCTTTTACATCACTTCCTACCTTTGTAGTCCACCCTTGTAATTGTCTGCTCAATATAACAGCGTTCACCTCATTAGTACAAGTCAATTACTCATCGTGTTCAATAGCGAATACTACAGAGAAGCCTTGGCTGATGACACGTGCATACTGCCATTCCTCATAAGCTGTCCTTTGGCACTGATGCCTTGATTCAATTCAGTTTCACAACAATTCACAACAGCAGCCATCTCAAGGTACTTTAATGTTCTAGCTTCTATATTTTACAATATAAAGAGAAGCCCAAGAATTAGACAAACCCTCTGAGCAAACTCTTGGTGACTGAAGACAAAAGTTAATGACATGCAGTAGTAATATTATCTACACAGGGTCACTGAGGGAAGCAGCTGTCTGGAAAATTGCCTCTAAAGCAAGTTTTTACCACAGTGATGTGGCAGAACAAATGATGCTGATTACATTTTAGAAGTCCTTTCACAATTTCTGTCTACAATTAACATTAGTGGTCGTCACATTGGTTTGAAACTGCTGTTAAAAATGCCATTAGCAGTGCGGAAAAGTATTTGTTTTTAGAGAAACTTTGGCGCATAATTAGCTGCTACTTTGCATTTTCTTCCCATTTTCTGTGGCTGGAAGCGAAATTCAGAGCTGTCCTCGCCTCGAGAGGACCTTGGATGCTGATCGGCTCCTTCCTGCAGCAGAAAGACTATCTTTGATATATGAGGACATAAATTACAGGAGAAAAGCTGGAATTTATAAACTTGGTCCCTTTGTTGCTTCATTATTTTAACTTAAACAAGATGGGGCCAGTTTGCTGTAGATTCTCAGAACAACCAAATATCATCAATCTGTCAAACACTTTTCCTCGTTTTCCTCCTGGCTAAAGCTAAAATTATTCTCCAGGCCAATCCATGGCACACCTTTTAAACCTGCATGTATTGTACTTGACCCACTAAATGTGGGTGCTGCTTTGTGTACAATTTGCACCATGAATGAGCTTCACAATATTTGGGGACTATAAAGGCAAACTTAAGCTGGCGAGACAAAAGAGTTCCCAGGAAGATGTAGTAAGAAAGCAGGAAATATGTGGGAGAAGGAAAGAAAGCCAGAGGCCCCAGTTCCCGTTGAGACCCTACACCCATCCACCCCGTGATGATTTTAACCCTGAGAATACACACAGTGCACGTCTGACACATCATGCCTTTTCAAACTGCTTCGCAGCATGAACATCTCAGAAGCGTGACATTTTGTCTGCAATGGTCTTTTATTTTGCTAGTTCTGTGTCTGATTTTCTCCATCTTCATCTTTTCTTTGCATTTGGTGAAGCTTCTGCAACAACAGAAAAAGAAAGACCTATAATTAAGCAAGGCACGGAATGTTACACTTCTATGATGCTTCTGAAACGTGCCTCATCTGATGAAAGAGCAAACGTTGTTTAGAGTGGGTGCAATCAGCTCTGAGCTGGAACACAAGGCGATTCCACCCAGGCTTACTCAATATTAACTACACGTTGAGTCAGACAGACTTGAGGCTTTTCTTAATTTTAAGAAACAGTGTGGGAATCGAGCAGCAAAAATTGGGGCTCATAAATCTAAGAAGTGATCTGATAACTGATCTGAGGTGTGACGTGATCACCGAAATGCAAAAAAATGCAGTTCCTCTCATGGTGGCTTGAGTCTGGCTCTAAAAGTGGGTCCATCCTCGTAGAATCCAATGATAAAATGTCCAATTTGACTGCAGAAATTCATGATTACCTCCAACTTTAATGCCACAGAAATACAGCAACAAGCTTTGGAACAACTGACCTAAACAGGAAGGAGCTTCAAACCAGCATCTGTGGCTATATGTAGTCATATCAGATGGATGGTGTAAGATTACCTCCATGATGTTGGAAATGCAGCTGCTCTCATTAAGTATCATTCACCAAAGAAACATTCTATCTGTATGAGCTTATTTTCCTTTGTATCAGTCACAAAACATGTTCTGCACCTTTACCAAGCATGCACCATGATCATCCTCCGGACGTTATAACCCACCAACACTTTATGGTAGTTGGTCTGGACCCTGAAATTGAGGCAAGTGGAAGCGCAAAATGGAACTGTATATAGCAGGAGAGGCAAATGAAAAGGTGGAGAAGTAAGAATAGAAAATGCTGAAAAAACAGACAGCAGCGAAACAGAGAAAATGAAAGAGGGGTGAAGCTGATTGGAGTTGGGGGTGTGGGGGAGTGTGGGGGACAACAGAAGACCTTGGGGAAATGAAATGTTTATTTAGCAAATAAGGGGCAAAAGATGGGGTTTCTCTCCAACCAGCAATCACACAGAAAAACAGAAGTGGGCAGAGAGAGCGGGGTGAGAGAGCAGGTTAGGACTGGAGGGAGAGGAGATGGACAAGAGGTAGGAAGAGTAATTAAGCGATGCAGGAGAAAACAGAGGAGAAGAAATAGAAAACGAGAGAAGGATGGGGTGCAATGCAAAATGGATGAGGTTACAGTGTTACAGCTGTAGCAGTTAGCGTTTTCCATTATTCATGCAGCGGTAGGGTTAGATTCGGGTTTTTATTCTCGTCAAGTGGGTTTAAAATTAATTCCCTGAGCACATCCATTTGACAAAAAGAAGACTTTTTTTATTCCAAAATAATGCGCATCAATCTTCTCTTACAGGCCCGGGAATCATTTAGTAAATAGGTTGTCCAAATACAGATGCTCTTACATCGCATTCTCTATCCTCACAGCAAATGGATGCAGAGTATATGTTTTACTTTTCATGCCAAAGATCATTTGAAATTGTCAGAGTGGGTGGAAGCACCAAATGATGTGGTTTAAAATTCCAACGGTTTCCCTTCTCCTCCATTATTTATGTCGGCAGCTGTTCGGATGTGTGAGCCAAACTAACAGGAAAACCAGAGTCTCATGTGGAGCCAAGATTCATTTCCTGTTGCTTCAATCGTTTTGAAGGCTTTTTTTTTTTTTATCTTACAACACATAAAAAAATGTTTTCAAGTTTTTAATGTATGCATAGTCTTCGAGCTTCAAACATTTGTAACACAAAGAATAAATTCCAGGTTCTCTATCTGTTTATTATTATAAAAGCCTGGAAGTTCAACTTTATATTTTAACATCAAGGAGCCAGACTTTCTTGTATTTCTTTTAAAGTGCTATTGGGCAATAGTTTTCCAGGTTTTTTGAAGGCTGATCAAGAATTCTATTTGGACATTGGCAGCTTTTTCAACAATATCTGTCATGTCATATCTGTAACGGAGAATCGTGCGAGGACCCAAATGTGGTGAACTATACTGCTTCTGAATATGAACTAAGAGCTTGGAAAGCCTCCGAACAAGAAAGACATAGGATATGGAGTAGTAGTGAAGAAGATCATCATAGAGTTCATATTTCAACATCATATGGACTGTATGCATCCAACATCACAAACTATCAGAGTTTCTTAGATCCCCAGCAGCACAGGGGCCAGTTTGTAAGTTCCAGGAAGTAATTTCATTCATTCAGTTTACAAATGAATATATCAGTTATAACTGAGACTGTTTAACTGTGCTTACAAGAATGCACTGTATCATCACTCATAGAGCTTCAGCTTACCAACATTAGAATTGCAGATGTCTCATAAATGTTAACAGCTTGTTATCTATCAGATAATATGGATTATATGCTAACTGAAGAGAAAAGCATGTACGTGGCCCATCAATAAGCCATGTTTATTACTGTGGGTTCATGTTAACCGACATGCTGGAGAAATTTGGTAATGAAAAAAAAAACATGTCTTGCTGAGATATGGCTGAGTGACGGAAATCAGCAACATGGAGTATTTCATTGAATGTCTGAATGATGATGAATAGTTTATAAAGCTGGAGTTTAAACTGAAACCAAACACAAACCAGGGATATCTCCATTTCTTTATATTATGCGTTCATATATTCCCCACTTGTGATACTTTTAAATGTTGTCAAGGGTGGAGCCTAAAAAGTTTTAATAAGTCAGTTTCAATCTCCCATTTTGTCAGCTCAACTAGTTATTCTGCATTTGCTTGGCTGCAGTGAAGTATTTGATGTAAATGCTTAATCCTAACGGTGCGTTCACACCGAACGCGACCAAAAACGCGCCAGACGCCTCAGTTGGTCGCTCGCACATTCGCACCTCGAAGCGTGTCCAACGTGAACTGGTCGCGCTTCAAATTATGCAATTTTCACGCGCATGAAACGGAAATGTGGGAGGAAGTAGTGCCAGGCGGTATGTTTGCAAGATGGCCGCTGTCAATCTAGCGTTTGCAGAGAGTGTCCCTTCTCTATTTACTGTGGAGAGCACAGCAGCGGCGTAAACGCCTTTTCCCCTTTTTTGGAAATATATATTTAAAACATAAAAATATGACAGAAAATATCAAAACGTTAGCTTGAATTCAACCTCGACCGAAAACGACCACAAACTGTGTAAAAGATGTGACCACTGATGCTTTTGTTTCAACTTCAGTGACTCGAACTAAGTGGCAGAACACCTCCCAAATAGGAGGTATAACAAAATTCATACACAGTTTGGTTTTATAAAAAACAAAGCAGTTTTGTTTAGTCTGTGGGGACCCATTTGCTTTTGCAGCCTGCCTCAAGTGGTTGTTATAGGAACTGCAGTGTTTGTAACTTTGTGTGGGCTTCGCTTCATTTTTCAGCCATGTAGGCTGCTTTGGACTGAACCAGTGCTGACTCATGGTCCCTTTTTGGTTGGTTGGTTATTTTGTAATGGAGAAGCTAGTGTTGTCTTCACTTGCCTTATCCGGGTCATGTCGAGATTCAAACTAGTGGTCTTTCAATCACTGAACCACTTCTGGCACATCTGGGCTGCTCTCTCACCACTGTCTGTGCCTGCAGAGAGATGACAACAACATATAACAGCTGGTGGCTTCAGACAAAATTAGAATTCTCCTGTCAGGAAACATCAGACTTTGTTCCAGAGTAATTTGGGAGGCTATTTACATATTTTGCCTGACTTTAAGGCATTTCTGCTTCATTAGACTGTTTGCTCAAGAAAAGAAAAGAAACTGAAAGGAGATGACAGGCTACAAAGATCACGAGTCCAATGAGACAAGATATTCTCTCTGTTTGCTAATAAACCTGAAACCTTGCATGACTAAGCTAAAGCTGTTTTCAAATAATTATTAATTTAAATATGCAAACTTTTTACATGTGTGCTGCCAAACTACTTGTAACAATCAACCTAAAAGTAGTTTGATTATATGTCCATTCAGTTTCTGCTCTATACTCTCCAACCACAATTCTTTATCTGTGTACTTCACTTTTTTTCCATAATTCATGAGATGCCTGAATTACATTGAGGTTTTCATTCATTGTTGAATGAAGCAGCTGCTAAATTTTTAAACCCACAGCTCTAACATGAATTAAATCATCCTTGCTCTGTCAGCCACAATAAATAGAATTTTATTCTGTTTTCATTTAAGAACTTGTCAGAAAGCAGGTGCATCTTTGTTGTTTGGGAAACATTACACTAGCACAAATGATCCTCAGCTTATGTTGAACCAAATTACTTTTCTGTTCAATTCAATTTTATTACACTTTTTAAAAAGTCACAAGAAGAATTAGCTCAAGGTGGACCCTGCAATAATACAGAGAGAAAACACCAACTATCAGACAACCAACCTCCTGTGAGCAAGAACTTGGTAACAGTGGGAAGGAAAAACTCCCTATTTAACAGGAAAAAGCCATTGGCAGAACCAGGCTCAGGGCGGGGCAGCGATCTGCCATGATTGGGGGGAGAGGGAAGGAAGACAGGCTGTGGAAGAGAGCCAGAGGTTATAATGATTAAATGCAGAGTGATTAAATTCACTTCATAACATAATAACTTAACTTTGTTTGTTGTTTTTCAATGTGTTCGGAGGTTGTAGAAATGGTTTGTATGAGCTTTTAGCTGAGGCAAGGCAAGTTTAATTATATAGCACAATTCAACAGCAAGGTGATTCATAGTGCTTTACAGAGACAATAAAAAACAAAAGCAAATAAAAAGCATGATTTAAAATGAAAAAAATGAACAGTAGATAAAATCAGTTGTTAAAATGTAAGTTTTGCAATTGAAACTTCCAAGGTTTCAAGCTGAGATTCAAAGCTGCGAGTCAAAGGTTTCTGTGGATACCACACATGCTGATATTTACATAAAAAACTGGACTTCACTAAAGGCTTAAACTGCAGCTAACCCCCTTTCCCCAC
>VUQR01031515.1:4639-33176 GCA_015108515.1 Hemichromis elongatus | reverse complement strand
GGCATGGTAATGAGAACGGCCAGTGAAAGTGAAGGGAGGCATTTATAGCCTGGCTGGAGGGGGCGTGAAGGAGGAGTGGTCCCGCTCCTGAAATTCAGATAATATCTCCACTTAATTTATACAGCACCGAATCACAGCAACAGTCGCCTCAAGGTGCTTTATACTGTAAGGTAGACCCTACGATAATCTGGAAAAAACAACAACCCCAACAATCAGCTGTGAGCGAGCACTTTGGCGACGATGGGAAGGAAAAACTCCCTTTTAACAGGAAGAAACCTCCGGCAGAACCAGGCTCAGGGAGGGGCGGGGCCATCTGCTGCGACCGGTTGGGGTGAGAGAAGAAAAGAACAGGATAAAGACATGGTGTGGAAGAGAGACAGAGATTAGTAGCAGGTAAGATTCAGTGCAGAGGTCTGTTAACACATAGTGAGTGAAGAAGAAACACACAGTGCATCATGGGAACCCCCCAGCAGCCTACACCCATTGCAGCATAACTAAGGGAAGGTGCTTTAGCAAAAAAGTACTGCATGTTTGTTAAACTGCATACTTTATGGTACATTTCTGTTTAGATCAACCACTGTATCTACGGTTTACAGTCGATACAGGTGTTCATACCTTGTAGCTCATATCATGAAGCTCAGTCAGAACGTTCAGAACAGACGGGCAGAATGGGAGCGCTACAGCTCTCAGGTCCATAAAGATAAGAGCACGTACAATATATGCTTCATATTTACTTACTTTTTGTCTCCATAGGGTCAGTTTGTTTCACCTCTAAATTTTATATCTCTCTGCGTTCAGAGTAAAGCGTGGCCACCAACTTTTTCCCCTTACAGGGCCGTGCGCCAGGCCAGGACCTCTGGATATCTCCTCCACCGTGCAGCAGCAGGAACCTCTCTGACCTCAGAAACATCTACTCAGAGCAGCTTCCAAACCACACAATCCAGACGCAGTGGCATTAAAATCAATTTCAGGAGTCAAGAGAGCGAAACCGGTAAATTGTGAGCAGACGCTGTTTTGACTGTGTGTGTAAGAATGTATTAACCACCTCATCTCCATGCGCACCATGAGAAATGACCCGGGACTTCCTGTGTTTTCTCCCCTTTGACTTGTGGCTAATCTACAGATAAAAACTCAGATATTTTAACCAAACAATACTTGGACAGACATTATTTATGTATCTGTGCAAAATTAGAGCTCTTGATTCAGTTTGATGGGACGAAAGGAAAATTTCAGCCTTTTATCTTTTCCTAGTCTTTGAGTTACTCCTGTGGAAACAACCAAAAACAGACCTGAAGCTAGGTTGATGGACCATTTTTCAAAGAAATATAGACAGCATTCATTATAGATGTTCAAAGGCTGAGTAGACGTAGAAGTGTGTGTTAAAACCCGCCGGGCCTGATGTGCAGAAACATAAACATCTGTCTGTCCATCCACTCGCTCTTCAAAGTCTGCTCATGGTGGCGTCGTGCGAAGCGAGCTACTTCAAACGTGCCCACAGCATGTTCCAGCTCCTCGCAGGAGATCTGAAGACGTGCCCGGATGAGGTGAGTTATACATCCACTCCAGTGAGTTAACAACCCCGAGCCGGCCTGAGGAGCCTCCCGTTGGGTCCACCGGCACAGCAGCGACTCGGAGTGACTTCCAGATGTTTTATTACCTGAATTTCTGTCTTCTGCCTCAGACTGTGTGTCTGCACAAATGATGACGCTGAAAGTAAAGCTGATGCCCTTTAATCTTTGCGGGATGCCATCACTTGGTAATCCCTGCCATCGATGGATCAGGTTGGGGTTGGTCGTCCCTTTGCTTCCTTCTCTTTAAATCAGACCCTGCTGTCGTTTGTCTGAGACGCCGTTTGTGTCTGCGAGTCGACGTTTCCCACCTGCGCTGTTGCAGCCGGAGCCTCTTTCCTTCTTTATGTTCTCTGTTGTTTCAGTTTCTGTCTTTCTTTTTGTTTTGTTTTTGAGCCATGAACCCATGACAGACAGATCTCGTTCCTAACACAGATATTATGTCTGTCATGCAGTTTGCTGTTCCTGTGCTAGTTTTGAATATCAGGTCTTTTGTTTTCCTCCAGTTTCTGTCTGATTTCGTGTTTTTCGCTCCGTCGATGTCTTAGTTTCCTTCCTAACCTGACGTCTTGCTAACTGCTGATCTCTTTGTTAGGCCTCTGATTTCCTGCTTGCTTTTCTTTCATGTCTTGTATTTCACTAACCGTCCTTACCTGTACTGATTATGTTGATGAAGGCCCTAATCAGCCTTCTTTATCGCAGTCTTCCCTCAAACTTTGTCCTTTTCGGGCCTCGTGTGCATCCACACCACAGGGCTGTGGCACATTTGATATAATTCAGAAAAACATTGGACCATGGAATACATTTATAAAGGACGAATGCTTGATGTGCTTTTATTCTGCCTCTAACAAATGAATCTTAGAAATTCAAACTCACGTATAATTTACAGTTGCATGTGTTCGTGCACGCCGAGGGTTGGATGCAGCACCAGGCAGCTCCGACTGGGGTTTGAAGTGTGATGCATACCAAGGATTTTGACTTCTCTCATTAAAATTCGATTTTCTAACGCTGTTTGCTTTCTTTAGCACAAGCCAGACGAGAGGCTGAGAGGTGCGGGTGGACGGGTTGGCCCCGAGGAGGCGCAGCGTTCTCACAGTTCGGATCTCTGATTGAACGGTGACGGTGACGCTGAGCTGCCGTTAGATTACAGAGCGTTCGTAAAACGCAGCCTGGCCTCGTCAGCCAAGCAGTACGAGCAAGTTTGACTTTGTGGGCGTCGGCTTGATCTCGTGTTGTCATGTGACTTTTGTTCTCAGCCTGTCTGCATGGAGCACTCTCCTCTCTGTGCACTGTTACCACACAAACATCCAGCCTTGCTCCCCGTCAGGAAAATCTTCCTAAATATAAATGCAATAAAAACAAAACAGAAAAATCTGCAGGACATGCTTGCTATATAAATGTAAAGCACAACGCTAACAAGAGTCACTATTTTTCTTCTGGTAACAGCTCAGATAGCGTGCTTGAAATGTTTTCATATTTCCCAAAGTTCCTAAATCGAACTGAAACCCACAAACTAAACTTAAACATCTGCAAGCCTCTTTCTGCCAAGTCCAGACGGAGACAAACATCTGGATATTTGTAGAATCAAAGTAGAGAAAAATAATAACAAATATTAAAGTAAATCAACACCCTGCACCGTAATGAAAACATGGCGCCATCTTTTGTTTGCAGATGATTTAAATAACGCTTCAAATAAATAAATTCAGTTTGTGTGTGTGTATGTGTGTGAGAATCTACTCATATCTTTATGGGGACCAAAAGCCCGTCCCCACCAGTTTGAAGGCATTTTGAGACTCAAAATGTGGTTTTAGGGTCGGGGTCGGGCTCGGGGTCGGGGTCAGGGAAAGCAATACCTCAATTAGATGTCCCGACATGTGTGCGTTGTGCTCTCTGGGCAGTCATGCTCAATATGAACATTTTTAGGCAATTCTGCAATAACGGGGTTAAACTCTGTCCTGTAGGGTTAACGTGTTATTTAACATTAAAAAATCCCCTGAATAATTTCAGGTGGAATAATCTTCTTTTGTCACTCGGCGCTCTACATTTAACCATCTCTGGCTCGGCGCTGACTGCGAGCGAAAGTTTTTCCACCTTCAGGCTGACGCTGGTGCAAGGACTTATGGGAGGACGGAGCTGCCAAAGAGGCCTCGGCTCTTCTTTCACAGTCTCCAGGGAATTGTCCGTGAGGGCTGAACAGTGCATTCTTCTGCCACTCTGGGCAAAACAAAAAAGACACTTATGGTTAAGGCGTGCAATACGTGCTTTACTGACTACACAATGGTTCTGCAGTGTGAACACTGCTGGCTCCATGTAGGCAATGGAAGCCCAGTTGGCCAGCAGCTGATGAGTGGAGGTCCAAACAAGAGCTCTGATAGGGCCCTGCGTTCACCCTCTCAGTAAGTGGATTATGTGGTTAACCAGACACAGGAAGACATTTACAAAATAAACAGTAACGACACAAGATGCTCAGAGCACATATTTAGTTTTGGGTTTTTTAGGCTTCTTTTGGAACACGATGGGGCTTTTCCCACTTTGACAGGCTTCATGAGATTTTGTGGTGGTGACAAATGACCACCATAAAACTGTTTGACTGACTGTGTTTTATGGCTGCAGCAGCAGAAATGATCCAGCGCTAATTGTGTAGATGGGAACTAAAGTGCTGCAGGGTCAGAGGAAGGTTGACTGCTGTCTCTCTTTATCACACAAGCTTGATGTTTTTCTAAATGTAACAGGAAACCTTACAGACAGCTTTAAATACTGATACGATGCCTCTACTTTACATTTAACACACCGTGTACGTTTCTATCTGATCTGAATAATAAAATAAATAAAAAAGATTAGATTAAATTGTTTGGGGGGCAAACTGGATATCACTCCAGGTCGTTAACCCTCTCCTCAGCCACAAGCCTAATCATCACCAATCAGAACACTTCTTTTCTGTTCTTATTAAATTGTCTTCCCAGACAACAATGATTCCAGCTGACGTCAAAAACTATTTACGCTGCTTACAGCAAACTCACGTTTGCCTTTCTCCAAACACAGGACCACAGGGTTAGGGTAACGACCTGTGACGGTTTAGGTCTCGGGGGCCTTAAACATGGGGATTATTGATTTTCAGTTCTGTGGTGATTAAAAATGAAATCGAGCGGGTTAGAAAGCACAGTTATACTTTTAGGCTAGCAGCAGCGCGGGACACCATTTTCAACATGTGAACATTTTTATTTAAATAAAATATTGCATAAACTGCAGCCGAGTTAAAAGTGTCGATGCAGTGTGGCATGAAGTAGACTGAGCAGGTAAACACAGTGAAGGTCACACGTGATGAAACGTGAACATCTTTGCTGATGACTAAATGTTCTTCATTGGCCAAATCATCACTGCACGGTGGCTGCATGTGTGCCCTGGAGTTTACGCTTACATCGCTCCTTCTTGTACAAAGGAATCATTATCAGGACCTAAAGTGTAAGGAAGGGCAAACTAAACCACATGTAGACATGCTACTTATGTGTGTAGGTGATGAAACAACATCAATATGAAACTGATGTTGACTTTGTTACATTCTGAGAAATAAGGGTAAATGATTTTGCTAACTCGTCTGGTTCTCTTAGAAATAAGAAATGACAGTGATGATCAAATTCACGAGAATAAAAGTATCCCTGTGTATCCTCTGTCCCTGCTGCTGTTCCCGCTCGGGTTTCGTGCCGATATGTTTAAATCTCCTCTGCTGTAGATATTTGTCTCCACCTGAAAGGACCAGGATGGGGTTCCTCATGCACTCCCAGGACCTCTGAGTAAGCGACAGACTTGGCTGTCATCAGGTTTTCTGCAGAAAAATGTTCCTTTTAAAAGAAGACGTCCTAAATACTTGCAGTAATTAGGACGTCTGATATGAAAAGACACACTGATGCTGAGTTTTATGGTCTAAACCACTACATGGGCAGACTTAACGTTTTAGTTGGGATCTGGGTAAACTCATGCATAAGTCCTTCAGGCTATAACATTGTTATTGTAGCAGCTGTATTACAAAACCAAACGATTACAAAGAGCAGATATTTGAACAAGAGTAAGAAAACAATCCTCCACATTTGAACAGTAAGGAGTTTACCACTGTGGCTGCTAAACTCTGGCTGACATGCACAGCAACGCTTCAGCAGCTGCTGGCTTTCTCTTATCCACTAAACCACCAAACATGTGGGAAATATTACAATAATTAAATATGAGCATTTTCAAGTCTGAAATTCAAAATGTGTGTTGATAAACTCAAGCTCTCTATCAATAGACAAAGACCAAGTTTTGTTCGTGATAATAATATTTTTAATAAATGTAAATATGTTAAATGAAACACCGTTGATCAGTCGGCCGCTCCCGGTGAAGATTATGTCCTGTTCAGTCGTTGTGTCCGACCTATTTCTGCCCTTCGGTCGTCACAACGTGGATCTTAAAGCTTGTATCTATGAAGCAGAAAGTACGTCCGGCCGCAGCGACCCTTTAAGGACCTTACAAAGGCATGAATAAGATCAACCATCCAGACAGATTTTCACAATAAAATAAGGCACATAGAATAGATCTGTATTTACAGAGGGTATGGCTCCACACACGCGTGCACAAATGGACAGTTTTAATAAACATCACAGTATTAAAAAGGTGCCAAACCTAAGAGTCTAGTATGTCTTTGACAACTTTCCTCCGATCACTTCCCCTGCTCCTGGGTTCCTCTTACAGTCTGGCAGCCAAGTCGGCCGATTCTGGTCGTTTGATCTGATACAGTAGAATCACACCAGCGTCGCCGACCACCCTGTAGCTTCCCTTATCATTCGGATTCACAATCATTTTGGCTTCATAACTTCATTCTGATGAGTTCACAGGCTGCCGTTTAAGCATATTTTATAAAAAAAAGCATATCTGTTGAAAAGCAGGGACTTTCAAACACGTTACTGCACGCTGAGGACAACTATCCAATCAAAAGAGTGTTCACGCTGACACACCGGCCTGCTCCTTGTAGATTTAACATAAATGCAAACACATATCAATCATTTTTGCAGATTGTTGAATTGATTGTAGAGAAAACTATGTACTCCTACAGCAAAACAAAGACTTCACATGATGACGCACAGTTTGACAACGTGTTGAGGGACAGAACCAGAACGCTCGGGTGTCGGGCTTGTACGGCGTCACGGGGCCACCTCGATGAAGATGAATAACAAAAACACTCTGAGGCTGTTAGAGCTCCAGACTCAGACCAGTTCTGCAGTTCAAAGCTTCTCAAACCGTTTTTGAAACACGGGGATGGTCGAATGTTGGGGATTTCTGGAACGCCCATAGTCTCTGAGCACGGACTCGGGCTTCACTGAGTTTATGCTACTCAGCCAGCCGGTAGTGCTAAAGACTTGTAGAGCTTCTGTCATGGTCTTTAGAACAACAGGAACAACCTCTCTCTTGGAACGAGGCTGTCACACAACTTTAGAATACTTGGATACGTCTCAAAACGTCAAATTTTCCAAAAGTCTCTCATAAAGTCCTGGACCATTAGGAAGACATCCAACCGACCGGACGGATGAACGCTGAAGTCCAGAAATGGTAGAAAGGTTCAATAATGTTCAACAGCATGTAGAGAATAATGAGTCGTGTTCCAGTGCTGGGCTTCATGTATGAACCTTTAACAGGATGCTGTGACGTTTGTGGGCAGGTCGAGGAGATGTTGTGTTGGGGGGCAGCAGAAGTGCTGAGAGCAGTCTAAAACCTGGTGCAGTGGGTGCAGGTGTCAGGCATGATGATGTTCTTGCAGAAGTTGTCAGAGTGAGTGGAACAGTAACCTTTCACCTTGTCAATCATCTGGCACACAGGAAGGATGGAGGATGAGGAGGAAGAGGAGTTGGGCTCCACTTCTGAGGAGGAACAGGAGGAGGAGATGCACTTTGGATTGGTCTGTTTGAAGTAGCATTTAGCTACAGGGATCAAAGACACAGAGGGAAAGCAGCTGTTATGACCTAAGTTTGCAACAATGTTACAGTTATTAGAAGGAAATCTGATTTCACTGACGCCGTCACTCTAGTGGAAATGTCAATCAAATCAAACATGTTAGCACTTGTTATTTAACCTTCGATTATTAGTATTATTACGAGTTAAAAGCTCTACAAACAGGATAAATTAATGAGGCGTGTGGTTGATAATCTGACTGGTGTCATTGGTCGCTTCTAATGATGTGGTAAAACCAACCATTCAGACTTCAGACTGAAATCAACTGAAAGGCAGAGGATGACGACTGCTCTGGACACGTGGTAGAAAGAGAAGGAGGAGGAGCCAAAGACCCAGAATTATAATTTGAGGTGATAAATAAATGTGGACAGATGGTTTTCTGGGTAATGACATTATAAAGAGTACAGTCAGTCTCACTGCGATCACCATAATCACCACTGAGCTGTAATTTGGCTTTTCTTAATCCCACAACCTGACATGAACCTCACCAAGCACAAGAACACAGATGGAACCCACAGGTGAGCACAGAGCTCCCACACCGAACACCAGCACGCTGCACTCCACGTTTAGGAGCAGCAGACTCTGTTAATCCAGGCAATTACAAAGAAGTGGCCACAGCACGGTCGGGGTTGATGAAAGTAAGGTGGGGCTGGTGCGTACTGATGCTGACAGGAGCCACCAGCGCCACAGTTTGAGAGGAACCGCCCAAGAGCAACAGCCAATCACTGCTGCCACGAGTGCTCGAAATAAAATACATAAATACCGCGTTATTAAAGACCTTCCAGACTTTACCGTGTCCGCCGTTTCACCGTCCAGCACGACACGCTTAGCACAGAGAGTCCACTTAGAGTCCTCTGGGCTGCACAAAGACCTGCTGGTTACAGTGTACCACTTATCATTTAGCTTATACCTTTAGTCTTTTGCAGTACCAAGTACTCACAGGTATCTAATACTGTACTTCTTACAGGACTTATACTTTGCAACATCAAAAATGTGATCTGAAAAAACCTGGAAAGCTTAAAGAAATGTAGAAACTTGGCATTTGGTAAAACCTTAACATATACAGGAAGAATTCTTATTCCATTAAAAATGAAGGATTTACATACGTAGAGCATAATTTAAACCAACACACCGAGAAAGTAAAACACGGTAATGTGAGTGTGGTCAAAAAGTCCTGGAGAAACACGACGTATTTTTCTACAGTCATGTGCAATAATATCACCCGTGAAAACAGTGCATGCAGCACACGTACGATCGGCCTGAGCCAAAAGTATCCACCTTCAGCGTGATATTTGTGAAAACAAGATCTCTTATTTGTCTTCAGACTGTTTTGGAATTCATAAAATGACATAAAATATGTGAAGACCAACACGTCCTTGTTCAGGCGTGACAGTTACATGAACGCTGTTCACCGTCTAATTTCACACACTGCTCAGAACAGCTGAAGGATGCAACGGTAAGGCGTACCGGGTCTACGGTACGAGCATGGTGATACGGCCCAGACTTAAGCCAGGAACAACTCTGTTTATTCAACGGGAACTGAACGAGAGGCCCGACGCAGCTCCGTCGTAGGTGGTTCCAACCCCTCCTGAGATCTCTGCTGCTTTACTTCACCAGGAGGGAAAGTCTCTACGTTAACAACCTCTTCTGTGCTTCTCTCAGCAGACGTTGTGACTGGTTGGGAACACAGGCTCGATAAGTCCCGACCATCTCACAGCGCTATGATGAACCCGACCTGGAGCAGATTATTTTTCTGTCTTACCAGTTTTGTTTTCTCCATCTTTCATTTCTTTTTTGATCACAGATTTTATGAGCCAGGAGAAAATATAACCAGACCACCCTGGATGGTATCATGGGGTCTCACGTTGGTCGTGTGTGCATACAATATGTATGCAGTGAATAATGTTGACCTAACCGCTGTTATCACGGGTTTAGCTGGAGATGTGTTTAAACCATGGATGATGGGGCTCGTATAAAAGATGTGCAGAGCATTACACACTCGTCTTCACCTTTCTTCACTCACTGCTTTATGTGTTTACACACCACTCTGCATTCAATTATTAGTCATTATTCATCTTACTCATCTTCCACAGCTGCCAACCAATCATAACGGATAACTTGGTTCTGCCAGGGAGTTCTTCCTTACCACTATTGCCAAGTGGTTACTAGACTTGTAGTCAAGACCGCCTAAACCGAGACCGAGTCGAACCGATAATCAAGCTAAACACCAACATCATCAAATATACAGTTGAAACCAGATATTTACTCTTCAGATAAAAACACAAGCAAATTTTAATTGTAACATAAAATCAGTCTGCAGGTTATTTTTCAGATACTTAGATATTAGTTAAGTATTAAAATACATATTTGTTCAATTTAATAGTAAAGAGAGAAATTGTTTGTATTTCTTAATTGCAAATGGCACCAAATTGTATCCAAACTGAGCCACACTTATGGAGCTCCACGGTTCTTCTCCTGGTGTCTTGGTTGATCTCTCTTGATTTTCCCATCACACCCGTGTCACAGAAACAGGCTCTGTGTTTTGGGGGCCTTATATGCATCCACAGGTGTGCCACCAATTTACTCAAACGGACTCTACTAACCAATCAGAAGCTTCTTATGCTCAGAATGGAATCTTCTGGAGTTTTCTTATTAATTAAAGACACAATAAACTTAGTGTATATGTACTCCTAAATTTGATGAAAGTGAAAAAAAATAGACAGCTCTCTGTCTTTATTCTGATATTTAACTATTTCAAAAGATATTTCAATATTTATCTAAAACAAAACAAGTTTACTCTAAATTCATGTTTAACAGTAAAAAAAAAGATTTTATGTTTTTTCCTAAAGTCTAAATATCTGGTTTCAGCTGTGAATACACTGCTGTGTACTGAAATTCAACTGAAAATATGAAATAAAAACACATGTAAGCCAAGACTGTGTAAAAACAGCCGATCAGCTTTTCATTTCACCGTTTGTTGATTCAGTCGAAGAGCAAGTAACGTGATATGGGTCAAGTGATCCGTTTGATATCAATCTGTTGTGATAGACCGTCATATTTACATTATTTGTAGAGTATGAATAATTTGCTTGGATACCTGGTCAAACTTAAGTTCTCCTCTGTCTGCCCGTCTGCACTTCTCCTACAGTAAACTGGCAGCAGCAGCGTCTCCCCCTCCCTCACCTACGTAAGTGCTGAGCTCGGATCAAACCAATATTAGGGGGGGAATTTACGACTGTGCGCTATGTGCTTCGAATATTGTGTGTAGTTTTAGTTTTATACAGTTGTCAGTCAGGCATCAGGCATCTAACTATGAGACAAATTACACTCCAAAAGACCCCGGGCTACTGAAAAAATGACCCGGGCTAAAGCCCAGGAAGCCACCCCCGCTCCGCCAAGGGTTGACTCCAAATCTCCCGACCGCGATGTCGATCTGAGACAGCGAGACCAAGACAAGACCGAGGGAGCCGAGACCAAGACAAGACCAAGACCAAAGTCCGTCGAGACCAAGACGAGACCAGGACCAGGACCGGTCTTGGTCTCGAGACCAAAACCGGTCGGTCTCGAGACATCCAACTCTAGTGGTTACTCATACGAGGTCATTGAAACGGCCTGCTGTGGATAAAGGTATCTGCCTCTGCAGGTACGAACAATGAAAATAAGTTTACTTTTATATAAACTAAAAAACGTGAAAGTTAGTAGTTGGAGGATGTAAAGCAGTACGGAGCAACCAATATTTCATATTTTCAAAAATAATAATTTCTTTGTAAAGTAAAATCGACCCTTAGAATAAGAGACAGGCTGGTGTTGTGAGTGAGCACCCCAACCGTTTGGTTGAATAGACCGCTCAGTCAGCAGGTGGCGCTTTAATGAGAGAGGACGGCTGGGTGAGAGAAAGTAAGACTGGTTGACATGTTTCCTTTTAGGTGAAGCTTCCACTGAAGACTGTGTCATCCCTCAGTTATGGATTTAGTCATGGGCAGGCCTGAACCATCCGTTAGTCATGGGGCCTTCCCATGGTGCACTGGGCAGCACTCCCATTTTTCCCTCGCCAAGCGTTTATGTTTGTGGCCTCTCTGTGCTCCTCTATCTTTCTCCTGAGGCTCCAGATGAGTCGCAGCAGATGGTTCTGTTCCTCCTCCCACCACCGCGTCCTTGCTCACAGGAGATTGTCCGATTGTTACGGTTCTTTAGCTAACATTGTAGAGTCTTTGCCTCCATAATATAAAGCACTTTGAAACTAGAGCAATATAAATAAAACTGAATCAAAGGTTTCCCAGACACAGTCGCTGGGGTCGACCCTCACTGGAGGGGTTTCACATCTTGTCTGACCTGCGATTGCCTCAAGATCCTCCAGGGGGAAACGGTGGGATCCCTGAAAACGATGCTGGGGAGAACGACGTCTGGAATGTACCTCTAAGTCTGCAACCAGATAATCTACCGACTCCAAACAGGAAGGAAGATGAAAGAAGATGGACAAAAATAAAATATTAAAGTTTTACTAGGTTTTGTCCGTGAGCCTGAATTTAAGAACCAACCCCATTAATACCAAACCTACAGCCACCAGCAGAATGGGAGCAAGCTGAACATCAAACATCAAACGAACTGAGAAGAACAGAAGGCCAAACGCCAGAGCCAATGCTCTTCATGTGAGAATCACTGGAAAGCCTTCATTCATTCAGACCTTCAGGGTTTTCCTTTTGTTCCTCATCAGTCCAGGAAGACGTCTGAGCTGGAGCTTTCACAGGTGTGGCAGTTTGACACAATAATTTTGTCTACTTGTCAGAAATGTCATGCTGACTTGTGGATTTATGGTATACATATACCAGCAGTCTTTACAGTTTCACATTTTATGGAACATTCTTGTGGACAACAAGCCAAAGCAAACTTAGACGATGCACTTTGAGCCAAACCAAACGCGTGTCTGCGCCCAGCTCCTGGTCTGATATTGGAAAGCAGGAAATATTTGAGTTTGCATCTAAATCACGCCGTTCAAACGAAGAAGCTCCTTCTCTCTCGCTGCCTGATTAAACAAGGCATGGATTGATTGATTGTGTTGTCTTACTACACACTCGGTGATCGTTCCCAACATCTCTTCCAACTGGTGTCCCTTTGCAACACAAAAAGCTTCGGGGTGAAGAGCTGATTTCCTGCTGGCGTGGACTGCAGTCACGACTTCCTTCGCTGTGATTATGACAGCGCTGATTATGCCCCTGGCCCCCATGACAATGTCACACTGGGATGTTTTGTTTTCTCTGACACATGGACAACATTTTTAAGGAGAATAATGTTTTATTTTTTTAATCTCTTAATTGTACACCAGAGTACACTGCGAGATGGAAACTGGGGGGTGTTAGGGCCGAGGTGGTGTCATAGAAACGGCGTTTGGGAACAGCAGGTCGATGCCTGGTCATGATCTGCCTGCTCTGTGATGGAGAGATGCTCCGACCGCAAACATCTGGAAGTGATACGAGGATCGACTGACACCGGTGCAGAAACTGAAGAAACCTCGCAGGAAAGATGCAGATGCCGATCACTTAATAACACGCTGTCCATGATCTGACTGACAACGACTGCAGGACTTCGTCCTCTGAGGTACGAATAAGAATGCATCATTTTCAGGACGTGGTTTTATGTTAGGGTGAAGTCACAGGACCAACGAGTCTGTTTGTGCACACAGTAAAGCTGCCACAGATCATCTGATAGCATCGCATGTTAAAGTTTGCGCTTGTACAGTCGAACCCGCCCAGGTTTATCGTCCGATCTTTCCCCCAGCACGAGGTCGCAGCAGGCTGTTAAGTGGCTGTGGGAGCGCGTTCAGCCTCTGCTGCCTCCGAGTGGAAAAGCAAACGGATAAAACAGCTAAAGCTGGAGGGAGAACGTATTTATGTGAGCGTTGACTCAAACCAGAGAGGTGAACTGTTGAAACTGATTTTCTCTGAATAACATTCTTGGGCACGCGGGCCTCCAGGACTCAGACTAAAGACAGAAGGTGTCTGATCTCCTGCTGTGAGGACTGTGAGACTCGACACTTCACTGAGAAGAATTCTGTTTAAAACACACGTTCTCAAATCATCATGTGCCTGATATCCATCAACCATCCACTCTGGTGTCCAAATGGCCTGCTCACAAATAAAAATGGCTTCTAACAAGACAGAATACATCAGAGCTGCACTTTTTTGGACAAGGCTTGAAGAAATAAACCAGACGACAACCAGATCACTTGGCGAGGATTCTGCTTGTACTTGGACTCTACCCTGAGCTCTACTATTGCTTAGAAGTAAGAGACAGAGCGAGATACTGGGACGACGCGCTCAGCCGACACTCTCCAGCAAATCCGGCCTGATCTAGCGAGATGACGACAAACAGCAACAAAGCTCTGATCTGAAGGCAAATGTCTCCACGTGTCAGTAGGACTCAGACATCACATACTGTCTTCACTGATTAGACCTCACGATGCGGCTGAGGCAACACTGGAGACCGGAGAAAGTGAAAACGAGCAAGCTGGACGCGGCCGCGTGGACGGCTGTGTGGCGTCCGGCCAGGATTGGTGTGTTTAGTTCGGCCAAACGCTGACACAAAACCAGTGAATATCGCCGCCCTGTCTGACAACCTGAGACTGGCACAATCAGCAACTTCTTTAAATCACTTGGTAAAGATTGTTTTTGGATAAGCTTTTGACTAAAACCTTGATCTTATTGTGGCGTCCGACACATCTTATGTTTTCATCTGCTCTCCATTATCTTTTTGTTGGCCTCTATTTCCTCACTCCAGAACTTTTTGTTCTTTTCTGCAAATTGAAACTGTTCAAGAACCGACCGCTGACTAAGAAGCGACTCAAGCTGTAACCTCTTACTCTGTCACCGCGTCAGTACTTGATAACAAAGGTGTAATCCAGCGTAGCGCGAACTGCAGGAAGGGCGACGGGTCAAAAAGGCCGATACTGACTACATCAAGTCCTCGAACTATGTGAGATCTGCAGTTCTTCAGTGGCTTGGACCTGGCTCAGACACTCTGTGCACAACACTGCCAATAAAAAGACGCTGGTTGGAAAGTATTTTCTGTTTTGCTTGGAGGCGAACCAGGTGTTGCATCTAAAGCTGTGCACCATTCGCCCGACGTGCTCGTCTGAGTTTGAATCTCTGGACCGCGTCTCTTCTCGTGACCACCGTATCCCGACTTCGTGGACTCACACGGAGCAGGCAGGACACAGCGGAGGCTTCCTATCAGTTAAATCTGCCTGCAAACTGTAACAGATGCTTCACGAGCACCTTGGCTAATGCAGGATGTTTGAATCATTCAGCAGTTCCATATGTTAGGTCAGAGCTACACAGCGGTATGAGTAGAGCTGTGAGGAAGGACACGGGGATTCGATTGGGCAGAGCCTCGGTGAGATACCGGGCTGCACACCTGGAAAAAGGAAAAGCAGCCTTGCAAGTGCATCCTGGGCTTGAGTGCAGTTTTCAGCAGGCAAAGGGTGACGTGTCTGAGCTCTGATCTTAGTTCCAACTTGACAATAGATTTCAGCTACAGGGTGATATAAGGTTACACATCAACCCACATTCACTCTGCCAAAAGAGCAAAAAAACCCTTTTAATCAACATTCCAGTAAAATTAGTCTCAAACGCCCATCTGAGGCAAACGCCAGATCAACCCAGAGCTGTTCACATGTCTGCACATAAATACTTTCACACAGGTTTGTAAAAATGGGAACGCAAAAGCAAAAAAGCTCTTTTGGACCCTCAACAGCCAATGACATCTGACACAGAGTGTTTTTTCTTTCCTCCTTGAAACTAAACGTTGTGGATATAAAAGAGTCACAGTCGTGGGAACGCCATCATAAAGATGTCTGAGCCATAAACGTCTTACACTGTTTTGTCCCCATTTGGATGCAAACGTCTGGAAACGACGGCGGTGGCGTACTGGAAGATAATCAAACTCTGACTCCAGCGCAGCGTGACGGAGAGTGGAGGGGCCACTACACGGTCAGCTGTGATTATATAGCCAAGCATCAGGATAGGATGGGTGGGAGTCGTGGACCGATTGTCGCGGCGGGACCGCGCTCAATTTGGGTCGGCATTGGTCCCACATGTTCAGTTTTGTTTATCATCCTATTTTGAAAGAACTGATTTATTCATCCCGGGTTTGGTTTGAACCCAGAACAGCGTCCAACATCTGTCACCAGTGTAGACTACTGTGCACGATGACAGTATCTTCCAGGCGGTTACAGGGATGATCTAATCGTGCAGGGAAGCAATGAGATGTATCGATGAAGGTCATGAATAAAAGGATCAGCAGCGTGCTGGTCGGAGTGGGTGTCTGCCTCGTAGGTCTGCGGGTCGATCCCGAGGCATTGATACAATAATGTGGTGAAGTGTGTAAGTGAACGTGTACGTGACATTTCAACCACTCGTGTGTGTGTGTGACCATCACAGAGTGAGAGAGATATCATGTTTGGGTCTGACACGTGCATCGGTTCCCGTGGCTCAAACACACCAGCACAGACAGATCACTACAGGGGCACAACTGGATCAGCACGAGGCTGAAGTATGCGTCAGGTCCCCCGACTAGAGCCACGACCTGCACAGCAACCACGAGCCAACAGCAACACTCAGCATCACTCAGCATCACTCAGCAGTGGATTCCCCAAAGCGTTTGCCATGAGAGATATTTGTTAACTGTTTGTTCCAGAAAGCATTTTCCCCACAACAACAGTAAGATTTAAAGGGGCTCCAGTCACTCTGCAGCTCCTGACTACTGTGGTTTAAATCATCAGCTCCGTTCTGCACACACAGTCAGCACGAATGGTTCTGAGCCCATCGCACGAGCCTCTCCTGCTCGTTTTAGTCAGACAGGCTTTAGCTTGAGCCGTTGCCATTAAGGCTCTGCCTGTTCTTCGGTCCCAGCGGTCTGCGCAGAGGAGGCTGGGAACGCTGGGAACCAAAGCAGGAGTATGAACTGAGCTCAGAGTGAATGTGGCCAGTTTGAAGGACAAAATCTGACATCGCGACTTTGAGGAAAACCTCCAAATTCCCAAAGAGATGACGGGAAGTTAGAGATGTCCTCTCAGCTCACCTGGACATACGACGCACCGGCTGAGACACTCTTACCTGTTCACCTCGCTGTGCGGCCGTCAGAGTCGGCCGCACAGCGAGTACTCTGTGCTGGAGAGAAGGGGAAGTCCAAATTTCAGGATTGCCAAATCAGCCCAGAGTACAGTGACATCTATAATGGGGCCAAAACGAACCACTTTTTTATGTTAGTGTGAACAAAACAACCTGTTGTGAAACTTGTTACAGACAAATTACCTCTCCTGTGGTTTGAGATTGCTTTGGGTCTTTGTGTTTCACATGGAAACCCTCACAGTAAATTACATAAAGATGGATTCAGTCCATGACACTAAACACCTCGTGTACACAACGTTAAACTGCAGCTCAAATTACATTAGTCATTCCTCTTGGCTGTGGCAGATCATGTGAGTGAAAAGTGAACGAGATGTCCGCCCGAATAGTTTCCTTCTCTTCTGCCTGGCGGGGGGGGGCGAGGAAGCACATAATCAAACGTGTTGTGCTGAGCGTGCACGTTAGCATTTAAAGCTGTGATGTGTAAAATTAGAAATAGGGTGAGATCCTGCAGATCTCCTCTCTTTCCCCTTTAGCCTCAAATAATCTTAGATGCAATGCTAACATTGCTTCTATTGCAAATGCAATAGAAGGTTACTCCAAGTGGCCAATAAGCTACTGTAGCTGTTACCAAGTCGACGGGAGTCAGCCCAGCGCTGTAAACCACAGCCAAACAATGACTAGAAATAACTGGATGAACGAGCTGAACCTTGTTGTTTTATGTTATTCTACTCTACAGGTCCCAAACATTACGCTGTCTCACTGCTCTTGGATTTAACAAAGATGGCTAATATATAACCAGTATAGCCAGTATAACCAGTATAACTAGACCCCTTCTGTCTACTCAAACTAACCTGGAATCAATAAGTCATTCCCTTCACGGAGGATGATGCATTAGGATGATGTAAATATTATAAGACAAACATTAGATTTTCCGCTTTTAAGAGTAAAAAATCGTAGTTTTTGGTTTGAAAACTGGTGAAACTGTAGTTTCTGTGACTCCTCGTAAATATACTGCTCGTTCTCTGACCTAATCATCCATGTTTGTGCTGGACGTGTGTTCCGGTCTCTTTGTGCTCGCTGTATGATTCACAACAGTGTGTTAGTCCGTGTTAGTCCGTGTTAATCCGTGTTAGTCCGTGTTAGTCCGTGTTAATCTGTGTTAGTCCGTGTTAGTCCGTGTTAATCCGTGTTAGTCCGTGTTAATCCGTGTTAATCCGTGTTAGTCCGTGTTAATCTGTGTTAGTCCGTGTTAATCCGTGTTAGTCTGTGTTAGTCCGTGTTAGTCCGTGTTAGTCCGTGTTAATCTGTGTTAGTCCGTGTTAGTCCGTGTTAGTCCGTGTTAGTCCATTCTGTTTCACTGCTTAAATAGCTTAGATGTATTTTCTAAGGATATCTGCGTTCTGCCTGCTGGTGCTTATTGGACTGCATGGATGAGTGTCAGAGCCTTCTGCAATAGTTTTGGGAAAATAAACAACTCTGCTGCACCTCTCTGATTTGGAGAGCAGATGTCTAATGTGATCACGGCCAGTGAGAGAGAGAGAGAGAGTGAGAGAGAGAGAGAGGTTCAGTCTCTTTGGGAGTCGGTTGCATCGTGTCATGTCGGGACTCAAGCATGGTGTTTGACATCCTCAACATTTGGTGTTAATTTAATGAGCAAACACAAGAAATCACATGGGTTACTCACTCTAACGTGAACCACAGCGTTAGCCTGGTGTTACTCTGCTCTTATTACAAATTCACACAAATCCAAAATCATTAAACACGCTGCAGATGTCAGCCCAACGCGGCGCGCTTGTTTCTGCACCTCGAGACACCCTGAGGCCAAAATATGAATGGGTGGGTGGAGCTTGAGCTCTCGTTCATAACAGAGTGTCTCAGGGGTGGGAACAAGGGGCGCGCATGACATCACGGCGACCAACCAATCACAGCACAATCACAATGGCTGCTTTCCCAAAACGTCTGCTATCGAAGCCTTTGAACGTTTTCGTCTTTTGGATCAAAGACACCGAAATAAACATCATTTAGAATTTGGATTTCCTGATTAATTTCAGAGCAGAAGCATTTTGGGAAACCCAGATCAGATCACATGATGCTGGAAGCAGGAGCACGACCGTCCAATCGGCTTAGGCTTTACCTCCGCTGGTCCTCCACTCTTGTTACTGGCTGGAATAGCTGTCTACACAGCAAACACAGAGGCACACACATCAACATCACGTACCAGGAGATATTACACAGGCTGTCATGGTAACAGTGACAAACCTGCAACAATCACAGAGAAAAGGAACTGATCTCACAGTCGAGTCAAGTTTGCATGCAGCTGTGTTCAAAGTTGTTTCTTTAAACCGAGTTACTGAACTAGACCTCGCGGTGTTCGTGGTAACTGTAGGAAAGTTATGTCGGCTGGGGATTAATTAACACCAATGAGCCGGGCTCTGGCAATGCACCCAAGAAGTCTATATATTTAGATGTTTTGCTGACCAAGTTAGCTAGCTTTAGCAAAAAATACAAATATATTGGCTTTAGTTTGAAACGTCAGGTTACGACTGAGGTTTCAAAACTGTGAGTTCATAAACCAACGGGCAGTGTTGCCAGCTCCTCCGTCAGGAAAATCACTATTGGCTGTCCTAAAAGTGGCTAGAAGTCACTAAATGACACCATCGCCTAATTTACATAATTGGTCATGCTAATGTGATTGTAACCAAGGCTGTAGGAGAGAGACGACATCATGGAAGAGACATAAAGTCAGTAAAAAACGTCCTAAATCCATTTAGTATACGTTTAGATCTACAGATTAAATTTCTTTTAGCATTTTTCTCCAACCCTCGTCCTGACAGCAGCTGGGGCGACTGCTGAATGTATTTTTGAACAGACAGACTCAAACAGGCCTTTCTGCTGTGGGGTTGTGCTAAGCTAGGCTAACGTCCACGTTGGAGTGACTCCACTTCCTTTCATGTTCATATTCAGGACAGAAAACACTGGAGTCTGCATGCAAACGTGATTCTGATGTATCTGCTGGAACATTGTTGCACACACTCGTGCCTGCCATAGGCTACATGCTAACATATACAGTGTTATTAAAGCAGTAAAGCTCGGTGCAGCGTGTTTTCACAGAGAGGAATAGACTCCAGACAAGCTGTCTAAACAGGCCGGTGGTTTTCAGACTAACTCGCACTCTCTCTGCTTCCACGTCTTCCTGGTCTCCTCTAAGTTATTACTGCCCGGTCTTTCTGAGCCGCTCTCACCTGTGTTACTGTGTCGTTTGAACGGGTTGAGCGTCGCTTTAGCCTTGGAGGTCCAGTTGGCGGTGGTGGAGCCGAAGGAGCTGGAGGACAGAGACTTGCCCAGGTTGTCCGAGCTCACCTTCTTGGTGTTGTTGGTGGCCGTCTTACTCCAGTCTGCACGCGAGAGACAATCGATTATCTCCAGTTTTTTAGAGGAGCCATCAGGCTTTTCTGCACTGTTAATGTTCCTCATGCTTAGTAAAGCCCAGAGTCAGACACAGTGACCTAATGACCTCTCTAATGATTCTGTGTCCAACTTTACATTTTGACTCAACTATATCGACACATTTGCATTTATGGATTTTTGCAACTGAAGTTGAATCTGCTGAGATTAAAAATGTTCGGCATGTTTAACCTTCAAACATCATGCTAGAACAAATCCCACCCACACCTGTTTAAAGTCAGCCGACGGTGGACAGACGAAGGACAGACAGTGGACGGACGGAGGACAGACGGTGGACAGACGGAGGACAGACGGAGGAAACCATTACCAATGATTCCTTCTCTTTCCAGTTCAATAATCCTCTAATAGAAGAAACGTAATCTGTGGTTTGGATAACCGATCGTACGGGTGTGTCCGATCAGACTGAGACTCACTGTTACTTTCTCAGGATGTTTTTAGGGAACCTGAACTGAGAGATTTTGGCTTTGACACAAACATGACGAACTTATTCCAACGAGCTAAACAGTCGTCATAATCTGGATTTTTATCAAATGAAAAATAAATCACACAGAGCTTCGGCTGAAACGTGCGGAGATGTTTCTGTATGAGCGAGTGAACAGACGTCCACGTGAAAGAAGCCTTCACGCGTTACAGCGCGGCGGTGGCGGCTGGAGCGTCGCTCCTCTCGCTCCTTTCAGAAAAGCACTGCTGGCACTAAAGTGGAGCTCTTTGATTTGTGAGTTCGGTCGTGTAAAAAGTGCTTTTCAGGCCACGACTGATAGCAGTCAGTGAACACTGGATCCTTGTCGCCTGCTCTGAGGACGTTTCTTTAGCTGAATCGGTGCAAAGTTAACACAGTCTGTGATTCGTTCGTTAAAAACCGTCATACTCAGCGCGCCGTGCAGTATCTGCCTTTGATGTCCTCAACAGGCGGACATCCAGCTCTCGTTGTATTTTTGTGCATTTTTGCATCCATTTCCTGTTTTCCGAGCAGAACTTTATAAAGACGATCGAGACTTTTGCACAGTAGTTTTCTGGCCTCGGCTCAAACTCGCCGATTTCTCTGAAATGAAATGGCACCGGGACAGCACACCCTGAGCACACCTGGACGATTTCCTGGCTTTATCGTTTTTATTACCTACGGAGCCGTGGCGACTTAGCTTTAATATTTTTAATGAAATGCCCCTTTCTTTTTTTTGCTGCCGTGGGAACCTGGCAGGGGTCCGGCAGACAGATCTGAGAGAGGAGACGTGACCTGGCCTCGACCTGAGGCAGGCGGATGGATACCTGAGTTGTCGGACAGCTTGAAGCGGCCACAGCAGAGGTATCTCCTCCACTGCTTCTGCACGTTTTCTTTCAGCGCGCAGTGGAAGATGAATATGAAGAGGCCTGAAAAAAGACACAGAGTTATTCCACCACAGCACACCTGCTGACAGGTAACAACGAGTGCTTGGCTCATCTTACAGGTATCGTCTCTGCACTTTAATCTTTACACATAACACGACTCACTAGGATTTCAGCACACGGATCAAACGCGTTACGGGGTCACCTGACCTTGCAGCGAGTTGAAGATGGAGAACAGGTACGTGAACGTCAGGTAGACCGGTCCCCAGGCAAAGAAAGCAAAGCCCCACGTCATTCCCAGCAGGAAGGTGAGGCTGATGGCGCTCCGTAGGTTTCGGAGAACCTGGATCACAGCAGGAGAGAATTTTAAAACGTTCCCTCCTTTCCTTGTCTCCTTACTTTACTTCCTTCTCCAGAAGCAGACATGAGAAACTGCAGTGATGTTGTACAGCAGGTCTGTCCTCTGTCTCTGACCGCTACCTTAAAACCCTTTAATGTTTCAGACCACCTTAAGGTGCTGACACCTGTGCTTACACAGGTGTGTCACTGCTGCTCAGGCTGAACGTTCAATTCAGAGAATTATTAAAACCGACAGAAAGATTTTTATGATGAAGCAGCCTCGGTCCAGATGTCTGAGTGTGAGTGCAGACCTCGTCCCGCAGCGTGCGGTTGCTGCGTTTGCCGTTGCGTCCACAGATCTGCAGCATCACCACGACGAACATGGCCACGTTGAGCAGAAACACCAGGCAGAAGTAACCGACGACGGTGATGTAGAAGACGGTGTCATTGGTGATCCAGCAGCTGACGAGGACACACACACACACACACGCTTCATCAGAGGCTTCAGTGATGCTGAAGCTTTTGGAAAGTTTATTTTAGGTCCATCAAAACTATTAAAAAGGGATTTTAGTTGTTTTCATGCATCATCCACTTTGTTATATTGAAACCAAATTCTACCACAACCCATGTGAATGCAGTAAACTGAAACAAAGTGAGAGTTGGGAGCGAGTGATGCTTCGCAGTGAGCTTTCTGTGCAGCTGCTCGTTGGGGTTTTTGCAGGATGACAGACAGAAGCAGCTGCAGGTGCTCGAACACGTCAGTGCTGCGAACACAGCTGAAGAACTCGGAGCTAACGTTGACCTCAGACCGTAAACTGGGCGCCGTGGAGCAGGTGTGCTAACGATGACGCCTGCATGTAACCAGGTGATCGTCACTTTTCTTTGTGGATCAACACCTGGTTGCATAATCAGCCAACTGATAAATTCATTCTTTAGTGAGGTGGTTTGTGGCGCCGTTATTGGCATTCTGGGCTCACTTACAACCCTCCTTGGGTTCCCAGTGCTTTGTACACGTCTTTGTCCACCGCGGCGACGATCCCGACCAGCACAGCAGGAAGCCCTGCAACACACACAGCACGCCGTCTGCAGGTTAACGTCACAGTCCCGGGTCTCTTACACTTAGATCACAATCCCAGACTTCAAACCGTTTCAAATAAACGTGCTCATATCAAGACAGAAAAGTGTCCAACATCTATCTGAAGACGTAACGACCTTCGTTTTTAGTGCACGTTTATGTGCGTATCAGCGCCATCTAATCCCAAACAGCTCAGACGATTTAGAAGCTCCAACAAGAGCTCCGGTCTCAGGAGGATGAGATAAATCTTACAAGGTATTTTCTCGGAGGAATGTTTGGCTTGCTGGAGCACATCTGTTCAGGATAGTAGGAGCTTTACATGCACTTAGACCTGTCTGTAAGACAGGAACGATGTGAAGCTGAAGCTGTGTGTTTTTTCCCTGAGACCGGCAGCTTCACAGAGTTTCCAACCAAATCCATCTCCAAACGAAGACGTGTGCACAACAGCAGGAGCTTCAGGAAGGATCAATCCTAAACGAATCCTGATGCAGAGACAGCTACACCATGTGACATATTTTTACTTATGTGTGGATCAGCGGGCGACTCACCCCACCCCACGATGCAGAACTTCAGGATGTACCGGCGGATGTAGGTGTTGAAGACTTTGACCAGAGCGATGTACATATGGACCGATTCCAGCCCCATCCAGGTGAAGGAGGTCAGCAGGAAGTAGTGGAGGAAAATGGCCACGGTCGAGCACAGCCCGTTGTTTTCCATGGTGCTCAGCCAGCTGTTCAGCAGGAACACCATGTTGAGAAACAGCAGCGATGTGCTGAGGTTCATCAGGATCTTTGACGGGTAGTCACGACGCAGCTTCCTGTGTGGACGAGAGCAGGAAAACATGAAGCTCTGCCTGGTTACACTCTGATATCGCCCAGAAACGGATTTGCTGTAGTTTTCACATGATTCTCCTCCTTCCATCCAAAGCCTTCTCCGCATGCAGCAGCTGAGAGTCTGTCTCAGGTTTTCTGCTCTAAATCTTTATGTGACTTTCAGATTTGCTGGTGACTCATAACATTTGAGCTGGAAGCTTTGAGAGCAGCGTGGGAGCGACCCGTGGGAGCGACCCGTGGGAGCGACCCGTGTGCGCTCCGTTTACCCAACGCAGAGCCAGAAAAACGTCTTTAATGCTGCACGCATCAGTGTGATCACTGATAACTGTGATCACACTGATGCGTGCCCTCCATCCCACACACCATATTCAGAGTACAGGTGTTCACACCTGGGAAACAGGCTCTGCAGGTAAACCTGGGACAGGATGACGCTTTGGGTTTAAACAGACTCTTTATAAACAGCCTGCATGTTGAACACTGATGCCTGCCTCTGGGATTTAAATGTGAGGCCAAGACAAACATAGGCGTGGCATTTATAACGAGCCTTCATGCAGCATTTTAAGAGCTGGAGGAGAGCGAGCCATGCTGCTTTTACTGTGAACCCAGAGGTCACAGCACTGAAGCCAAAGGGCGCGGCGTGCACGTCTGTGAGACACCATCAGCTCCCACAGCAGCTGTGTTTCACACTCTGGGAGGAACAACGCTTCCAGCGCTATGTGTGTTTCTGCCTTCACACGCTGACTCGCTTGTGTCACCAAGGTAACAACGACATCATCGTGGATGAAAACATGGATGAGGAGAGGCGACAGCGAGGCACTTGAAGCTGGAGAGGTGGCGCTGCGGTCGAACGGAGGACTCACTCGAAGGCGATGTACGTGAGCAGCGTGGCGGCAGAGAAGATGGCCGAGATGCCGCAGCCGATGTAGGTGATGAAGGTCAGGATTTTGCTGTTCTTTTCATCGATGGAGGCCGAAGTCCGAGAGATTTCCTGAAGAGAGAGACGGTAAGATGATGTCAGAATGAAGGAAACGCACGTGAGCAACACAGAAGGCCAGAGCGCAACCACGGCGACCGTCCTGACCACGACAAAAACACCTGACACGAATGTGGCGCCAGGGCCAGGGGCGTCTGTGTGACAGGTGTCACAGGAAGTCGGCGGTCTTACCAGGAGGACGCCGAAGTGTGTGAGGTGGTTACACAGGCAGACGGTTTTGTTGGCGGTGGAGTTGTTGGATTTTTCACAGCCTTCTTTGTTCCAACCTCCAGTTCCACCTAGTGGTGACACAGAGGCATTACAGCAGAGTCACCTCAGCACAAAATGAAAACATGTAATCAAAGAGATTAAAAGTCTGATTTTTTTTTCATAATAATAAAATATAAGATAATAAATTTTTATAATGAATAATAAGCTGCTCAGGATTCAGAAGCTCGAAGCGTTTCTCTGAACTTGCTGCAAAGTTGGCGAGCAGCTGCTCTGAAGCCAAATATGTGACTGAGATGCGACAAACGTCCTCTCGACCAATCACTGCAGAGCTTGAAGCTGTTCGTACAAACGGCCTGAAAAGCTGCCAAATGTACCAGAGTTTTCTGCTGGATCGAGCAACCACACGGTCCAAGTAAAAGGACGCGTGCAGGTGTGACGGAGGCGTGACGGAGGCGTGACGGATCGTATCACGTTAGATGTATGTATACTTTGTTTCTAGTAAAGTGGCTCCCTGCAGATCTGAGGAGCAGCGATGAGCCCGAGCTGGGCGACGCGGCGGCGGACAGACTTACCGTTCTTGGTGAAGTCCCAGAAAACGCACACCAGATTCCCAGAATCAGAGATTCCTGATTCCTGAGAGGACAGAGGAACGACACAAGCTCACGTCAGCAGGCGCTCAGAGCCACTCGTCACCAGCGGTGGCCAAGTTACTTTGAAAAAGTCATTAGTTATAGTTATAGTTACTTTTTCAAAAAAAGTAACTGAGTTAGTAAACAAGTTACTATGTGATAAAAGTAACTAATTACTAGGAAAAGTAACGCTGGGGTCCGGGGTATGACTGGCCTCTACACCTTTACCTCGGCTCGTTTGGTACAACCTCACGTGTCTGAATTTACAATTATTTCTTTATTTTGAGATATTTTATTGACACAGTTGATCTAAAATCAGACAAAAAACAAAATCAGCATCTGCACCGTATTTTCCTGTCAGTAACAGTAACAATGTTGTAACAACAGCAATAGTAAAAGGTCAGATTACTAATACCGCTGTTATTCCTATCACACCTCAAACGCTTCGGCACATCTCCAGGAACTACATTCGTACCGACCGCTTTAATGGATTAATGTTAACAAAAGTACTGACAAAGCCATTTAAATAAAACAGGCGACACGATAAAGCGACCGCTCACCGGCTCAGAGCGGTGGGCGATCTCGATCCTCACTGGATCCGTCAGGTCGCGGATGGAGAAGTTCCCCACGCTGCTCGCCACCACGTAGCTGATCAGCTTATTTTCCTCCTCATTCTGAGAATCACTCTGACCTCTGACCGGGAAAAAACTGGGGCTGTTGAAGAACATGAAGCTGATCCTGGACAGCGTGTCGGCTTCGGCGTGGGAGACGTTGGTCAGCAGAGAGGGGGGCAGTGTGACCTGAGCTAAAGGATTCGGATGCTCAGACATGAAAGCGATCTGAGCGGGGACAGGAAACGGTCAAACACAAATCCAGCTTCTACAGGACACAGTTTTGACTTTCCCGGCTGTTACCTGCGGGTCAGACTCGTTAGGAGACATGAAGGCGCCGAGGGTGGCTCCCTTGAACATGGTCGTGTTGAGCGCCAGGATTCCCACAGCCAGATTCTTGGAGTTGATCTCGATGGACTGACCGTCAAACTGGATCTTCTGCACCAGCTCGTCCACGGTCTTCAGAGCCCTGTGGAAGAGGATTATTTGTAGGATGATTTCAGAGGGAAGCGACTCACCAGACAGACGTCGGTGAGAAAGACAGAGGCGGCGTTTAACACGGCTCACTGAAACCATCACATCTGAAGGTGATTCCTGTGAAACGGTGTAAACCGCACGGACTCGAACGTGAGTCCAGTTTCACTTTAGTACGGAGCGCTCCGTCCAGGCTGAGAGTCCATGAAGCGACAGAAAGGATCAACACGCCGACTAAACGCTAGCCGATGGCTCGAGCACAAACAGGTCAACTGGAAGCAGTTTTGGCCCCGAGGTTGAGCGTGGAGCGCTGCAGTGTCCCGGTGACCACTTCAATCACGGGGCGATCCCACAGGTCACCTGGTGGGAGGCGGCCTGTGTCCAAACTTTGCAGTAACGCTCCGGTGCCGTCACAGAGCATCTGTACATCTCTGCAACTACTGAACGTAAATGCTTGTGAAAATCTTTGTGTGCAGTTTTCACCGATTTATCAAACTGACAGCAGACTCTCTCTGCCCCTGATTCTCCGTTCATCGTCATCCTGATGCTTCAAAGTTTCTTTGCTAACGGATTATTTTCACAGCCCTGGTGACATTTGCAGGATTTCTCCCGTCTGCACTCCAGAGCCAGAATTTGGCCTTTGTCAGATGTTTAGTTACAAAATCAGGATTCGATCAGATCAGCAGCCTGCAGGCCGACGTGTGATCCGTCCCTACTTGTCAGCTATCAGCAGAAACAGGAAGTGTGGAAATGGGAGGTTTTAATGGAGTCGTGTTCAAATGTGAGCACAGCTTCAGCTCCACAGTTTCCTGGACCTGAAGGATCCATGTGACTGAAAACCGCATTTTCTCATTTTCCTGCAGTGATACGGATCCAGCAGCTCAACCAAAGCTAAAGGTGCAGTTAGCCACATTTCCTCAGCACCATGAACACATCGACTCAGGAAATCACTGTGTGGGCCATTACTGCCTCAGAGGTAACGATCGTTACAGAGAGCTCAGGACTCGACTTGTGCAGTAAGTACTTCCACACACAGTTTCCGTGTGTTTCTCCATGAATGCAGTGATTTTACTTTTGTGTTTTCATGGACCTGCCAGCGTGGGGCGTTCAGGGACAGCACGGAAAAGCAGAGTCCAGGAACAACAGAGCCTTCTTATGTTCACTACTGCTTTCCTCTGTCACATCTCCTGTTCCTCTGGTGGAGGCTCACCTTAAACACCATCTCAAATAATGAGGTCAGAGAGCTGCTGGATCTGTTATGTCACATGTCCTCTGCAGCCAATCAGAAGAAAGCAGGCTTAGAGGGAGCTAGCTTGTTTCAGTGGACGAACCAAACAAGAATCAAGCAAAGAGAATAAGACGATAAAACACAGAACTGAGAGCGAGTCAGAGATGACAGCAGAAAGGAAAGCTGCTGTCGTGGACGTGTCATGAGTGGGAGGTGTCCCTACTTGTCTGCTGAGGCCGACAGGTCTGTCGCCGAGTCGATCATGACGTTAGAGATGATGGTGACGATGCTGGAGGCCAACGTGATGTTGATCTTGGCCACGTTCACCAGCTGTTCCACCTTTGACACCACTTTGGACACCTGGACACAGAGGACAGGGGGACGGGGGGAGGACAGGGGGGAGGACGGGGGTCACTCTCCTGGTCACAGGAGGCCGGAGCTGACAGGTGCTGGTGTGAACACTCACGTCTTCCTTGTTCAGCTTGTTGTTGGTGAACGCTTTGAGCTGCTCCGCTACCTCAGATGCATTTTCTGCTCGAGCAACACACACACACACGCACACACACGCACACACACACGCACACGCACACGCACACACGAGTCCAGTTTGTCACTTTCTGTCACGACTTTGTCACATTTCACAGAGTAAAACACAGACTTAGCGTTTACCTTCATCCGTTTTCCAGC